>JAIUZE010074007.1:0-62236 GCA_022085475.1 Heliosperma pusillum
AATTCCGTTTTACTCGACGAATTAATGTCACATAGTCTTTAGTTTTGGTTCATGTTATGGTTTTTATGATTTTAGTTAGTAACATAGCTTTAGCTTTTGTTTCTTGATTTTTGGTTCATCTTTTGGTTTTTATGCATGTTGTTATGATTTATGGATTTTTGGTGTAATATGATAAGTAGTGGTTTTTATCATGTTGATGAATTTGGATGATTTTCCATAAGATATGATTTTTATGATTTTGTATGAATTTATAATATGTTTAGTGTTCTTAGTAAATTTTGATGATTTTCCATAAGATATGATTTTTATGATTTTGTATGAATTTATAATATGTTTAGTGTTCTTAGTAAATTTTGATGATTTTCCATAAGTTATGATTTTTATGATTTTGTATGAATTTATAATATGTTTAGTGTTCTTAGTAAATTTTGATGATTTTCCATAAGTTATGATTTTTATGATTTTGTATGAATTTATAATATGTTTAGTGTTCTTAGTAAATTTTTATGATTTTCCATAAGTTATGATTTTTATGATTTTGTATGAATTTATAACAAGTTTAGTGTTCTTGATAAATTTTGATGATTTTAATAAGTTATGATTTTGTATGGATGATTGTTAAAATGGTGGTTTGATGATTAAAACATGTTAGAAATGTATGTGGTGTTTGATGTGGTGGAACCGTGGGCATGGTGGCTGAACCGGACCAACCAGACCGGTCCAGGCCGGTTCAGACCGGTCTGGGTTGGTCCATGGTGGGTCCGGGATTTGGTCTTTGGGTTGTGTCGATGTTTGATAGTTTAATTGTTGTTTGGACGGGTTTTAAATATGTTAAAGCATGCGGGAATTTTTAAGAAGCGGTTTTAGAAATTTTAATCAAACCAGCCATTTTAGCCCAAAACACGCCGTGGGGCCCATCCAGGCCCATGTGGGGTCCGGCCCAACTCAGCCCGTGGGTCCCACTTTGGGACTTGTGACGGTTTTTGAGTTATCGTCATTGTTATCGTGTTTTGTAATATTTAGCAAGTGGGAAATGTTAATAAGTAAAATATTTAAATTAAAAAGGTTTTTCATAAAATTATTATTTCTCACATGTTAGAAATTATAATACGAGATTATAGTTTAAATTGATATCCTTTAAGTCAAGCGGGTTTTAGTAAGATTTAATATTTCACATGTTAGAAGTTTTAATAAAATAAACATGTAATGAATATGATGATTTTTATGTTCAAGTCTAATTGGTAAAGACTCTGTTTCTAGCCGGTTTGACCAAACGGGTTTGGTCAAGCTAAGATCTAGTCAGCCCCGTTTTGACTGATGACCCGTCGCGGGACTCGGGTCGGGGATTTGTCTTCAAGTAAGGTTGTATTTAATTAATGAATTAGCCTTAGTGGATATGAGGCGATATGATATTTGATTATGATTTATATGCAATTAGTCACATGATAGGATGTTTTTCCCGTGACTGTTTGATTATATGGGTGGTGTCGTGTTGACTAAGTACCCATAGAGAATTATGAGTATATGGCGTCTTGACCATTCTAATTCTAAATGAGTATCTTGGACCATGACATTGATAGGCCTTACTATCTTTAACGAGTATATGTTCACTTGTTGATAGCTTTTGTGTCCCGGCTTGGTGGGTTTATATCCAAGTCGGGGCATGGCTGCCTAATTGCTTCCACTTTGGGAATGGAGCAAGCTTAAGTACTAGCCAACTCTGCTTAGGGGGTCGCCTAGTAGAGATTCTCATGTACTGTTGGTCATGAGACAGGGAATGGGTTAACTGTTGTCGCTAGGTCTGATCAGTCTAGGACTAGGATGTTTTCCTACCTTGTGGTATAGCCTCGAGTTACAGAAGTCTTCTATTGACGGTACTAGGAACTGATGCCTGTTTGTAGAAGTATTGGTCTTTCATGTTTGTATGATTCTATGAGTTCTAGAAGGTGAGATGCAAGCCGGCTAGGATTGATAGAGTTTGGATTACCGATTGTTAACTGATTCACATGATTACGTGTTGATTAGGGTGTGAGTGTATCAGGGCCATGTTACGTGGTAACCGCTGAGCCAGCATACCAGCTTCCCACCTACCTCGAGTTATATTTTATTATTGGCATTCACATGATAGTTTCATATGCTAGGTTATATGTTAGTTATTTGTTACATAACATGAAAAGCATATCGTATATGTTAAGGGTTTGTATTTTCCATATACATCTCTTTTATGTTATTCATGTTTTATTAAACTCGACATTTCGTGGCTGGGAGAACTCGGAGTTACTCCCCACTGACTGTGGCTTCCGTGTTTATACTTAATGCGGTCGAACAGGTGTGATGCATACATTGGGTACATTGACGAGCTAGCGAGCGAAGTATTTACCTTGGACCTATATTCGGTTCTTAGATTGTATATTATTATACACTCTTTTATTTCCGTATTTATACGGGAGATATGTCTCCCGTCTTGTATATTTCTTTTGTATAGTATTATTTCGTTTTGTAATGACCTTTTTATTTCGGACACCTTCAGTATGTATTTAATTATTTTTTTTCTTTCCGCAAATTTGAGGGTGTAACAGTTGCTATCAGAGCATTTTTGCTCCCGACGCACGTTTGTGTACCCTTGTATAAATAACTTGACCTTAATAAAATAATAAACTTGTGAGATAGAATGGTAGGATGGGTAGATTAGGATTTATGTTGTAGTCTATTTGTTTATGCTAATTGTTAGGAGTAACTTAATTTGTTTTGTCTCTTATGAAGATGGTTGGACCTCGTGTAGAAGAGATCATTGTTAGTGCCAACCAGGTCCCTCCTCATAGAGAAGACAATTGCCAAGGAGGCTATGCTTGAGTGGCTAGCCAAATTGCTAGAGCAATATTACGCCTTATGGTGGAATATGTGTTACCTAGAAGGAGTATGCTCTACCGAAGATTTGAAGATTTACAAACCTAATTGAAGTGTATTCCTTCTTCATTTTTGAATTCTCTCGTCCTTATAGTATTATGCCCTCTTCCTTCCATCTAGGTGCCTCTTTCTCTTCCAACCTATTTGCCTCTTGGAAATTTCTCTAGATAGTTCCTTCATCTTACCATTAGTATCCTTACCTCCCTCTTGTAACATTTTATGGATGTCATAACCATCGGTTTGAGGTATATTATACTTAGTTGGAAGAACTTTGAATCTTGTGGAATATTAGTTTTGTTAGAATGAACGTGTGATTTGAGGAAAGTGTTATAGATCTAATTTCACCATATGGTGGTGAGAGTTGGTGTCCTTGAGGAAGGTGTGGTGAAGTATGTTTAATAATTGTAAAGCTTGATGCTTGTCATGACTTGTGAGTAATAGTTCATGATATTCGATGGTATAAGGTCGAAGGAATTGGCTATGACTTCTTAACTCATTAGTGATTTAGTCTTTTGGACTTAGAAGTTTAGTATTGGTTTGAAGACCATGCGTATGATATGTCTATTTGGGAGTAAATAAGAGTTTCGAATATGATACCTAACCATCATATTAAGCTAGTTCCATGTTTAGATGATTATAAGGATTTGAGGATACACTTAGGATGAAACTCTCCTAGGGATCTAGATTATGAAAGCTAGAAGTTGCAATATCTTTTTGAGGATCGAAATAAGCTTAAGGATAGTTGTAGTTGTGGTTAGGAAGTTGGATGATTTTTTTTTATGTTACTTGGGAATTTGTTGTCGTTAAATGTTGGACCCTAACGAGAATAAATACTTTGAGGAATTAAGATTTGGATGACACAACTTGAGGAATATCGTCATAAGCGAAAACTGGTGTATTGAGAGTTTGGAATAGATAAATAAATTGATTTACGGTCGCATTGCCCTATGATTGGCAAAAGTTAAGTAAAATGAGATTTGGGTGACTAATCTCTTTTGAGGATTTGTGTTTTAACTTTGGAAGGTGAGAAAGTTATTTGTTAATAACTTAAGATAATGAATTTTGGAATAAATTGGATCAAAGGATTTCATAGTAAGTCTCCTTTACTTTGGGATTGTTAGCGGCATTGTTTCCCAAATTATAAATATTTTGATGGTGGTTTCCAATAAAAGTTTGATGGAGCTAAGAGGATTATAGTTCGTAATAAATCTTTCATGGGTTGTTAGTTATGGAGTTTACCGTACCGATGGACCTTAGAAGATTCTGATGGAATTTGAATAATTGGGAGTTCTTACTCGATGTGTAGTGCTTATGAAATATTTTGGTAAGAATCTGATGATTGAAAATATTTATGATATATTGCACTCACTTGAGGACTAGATTCTGGTGCAGTTAGTGTTGTCGAGTTGAGATCGACATTTGAATTGTCATAGATGGAAGATAGTATGGTGATTCATTCCTCTGTTTTTCTCTCTTTCTATTCGATTTATTCTTTCGAATATTTCGTTCCTTCTATCAATTATCATCTCGTATTGATAAATTATTAGAAACTTTAGTTAGAAATTTTGGGAATAGATAATAGAGTTATTATTCTTACTATGAAGTTTTTGAATTAAAAGCTTTAGACATGTTTTATGATTTCAAGTGTTTTACCGTCAAGGAGTGTTGAGACTCGTTATTGGAGACGTTCGATAACTAGTTTTCTCATTTATTGATTCGAAAATGTATCTTTTAAAGTCTTTGATTTGGGACGTTGGTGTTCGTAACAGCTGACGAGAACCTTCCGCCCCAGTGATAAGACCCTGTAATTTTATTACGAATATATTTTTAACAATTTTGAAATAGACCTACATATATGTTACTTTCCTTCTTCTAAGTTTCGAGGACGAAACTTTTTAAAAGGAGGGGTGATTGTAACAACCCGAAAAGTACCCGATTTTTCTAGTAAAAATATTTACTAACACTTTTCAGTAGAACTTAAGTTTTTAAAATAGGAATTTTTGTTCCGAGTCTTATTTTGAAATTCCGCGTTCGTATTTGGAATTTCTGAGAGATTTCATGAAAAGACCGTTTTTAGTCGTCTTTGGCTTTTCTTGACTTTTAAGTCGTCTTTGACTTTTCTTGACTTTTTAAAAGTCGTCATTGACTTTTCTTGACTTTTAAGTCGTCCTAAAACTTTTCTTGACTTTTAAGTCATCTTTGACTTTTCTCGACTTTTCAGTCAACTTTGATTTCCGTTGACTTTTCCCGACTCGTCTCATAAGTATGAAGACCGAAATTTTATTTAAAAAAATAATATTTTTGATTTATTTTTATTTAGATTTATTAAGATTTATCATAATTTAATATAATTATTTTGAATTTATTCGGAATTTAAAGAATAACGTTTACGGTTTTAACCGAACGTCATTTAACTATTCCCGACTCATCGTAAATCCCGAAACAAAAATCGAAACTCGACTTTGGCATGAGTCACACGCCCCTGTCATCGTTTTCCACTCACTTGAGATATTTTAATTGTTTCGATTAAACTAATACAAATATCTAAGATATTTGTAGCTTTATCGATCCGTCCGTTTAAAGTACGCAAATCGCTCAAAATCAGACCCGATTCCTCTCCATTTCACACGCCCCATGTCACCTATTTTTCACTCATGTTAGATCTTTTAATTAATATGATTAAACTAATAATAATATCTAAGATATTTGTAACTTTATCGGTCTGTCAACTTAAATTCCGCAATCGCTTGAAAACAGACCCGTTTTCTTTTCATTTCTCACGTCTCTTTTCTCTCCTCTCTTAAGCTTGATATTTTCTTTCTTTTCCTTATAATAACATAATATCTTGATATTTAGTTCAATTAACTTAATCGCTAATTATATTTAATCGATTACCGTAATATAATTATTAAACGCGAATCAATTCCGTAACAACAATTTCAAAACCCGACATCCACTTTTGCCTATAACTACACGGCTCATCCACTCTTCCTACTCACAAACAACTTTTCATTTTTCAACAAATCAAATTAAGATCAAAATATCACTTTCTTTAATCGTTCTTGAGCGTTCTTCGCGTTCTTCATCCGTTCTTCATCGTTCTTGAGCAAAACCTTCATAAAACCTTCATTTCTTAATTAAATCCGTCCTAACTTATATTTCTAGGATCTCCTCTTCGCTCCCCATCTTCAAGTACGTTTTATTTTAAATTCCGACAAAATCGTTTTCAACACTTTAATTATGGAAAATCAAGTTTTAAGTTCTAATAATGTTTTCTTGTCATTTCTTATAGGGGAAGATGTTGAAGACGAGTTTGGTGACTCGTATATTTTAGGAGAAGACTAGAAGACGGGTTTCTTATTTTCTTAGTTCTTATTATTTTGGTGCTACTTGATTTTAGCTAAGCTAAGGTAACGATTCCGAGTTACTCGACGATATGATGTCACATAGCTTTTAGTTTTTGTTCATATCATGGTTATTTATGATTTTAGTTAGTAACATAGTCTTTAGTTTTGTTTCTTTTGATTTTGGTTCATCTTTATTTTTGGTTCATGTTTTTATGATTTATGGATTTTTAGTTAGTAATATGTTAAGTAGTGGTTATTATGTTGTTGTATGATTCTTGATGATTTTTTATGTTTTATGGAATTTTTATGTTGTTTTATGATTCTTGATGATTTTATGTTTTATGGAATTTTTATGTTGTTTTATGATTTTTGATGCTTTTTAAGTTGTAGGGAATTTTTATGATGATGTATTGTTTGTGATGATTTTTAAGTTGTAGGAAATTTTTATGATGATTTATTGTTCTTGATGATTTTTAAGTTGTAGGAAATTTTTATGATGATTTATTATTCTTGAAGAATTTTAATGATTTTTACTAAGTTAGGATTTTTTTTATGTTGTTTATGAAATTTTAACAAGTTTAGTGTTCTTGAAGAATTTTAATGATTTTTACTAAGTTATGATTTTTATGTTGTTTTAGTGTTCTTGACAAATTTTGATGATTTTTGATAATAATGATTTTTGTAAGGATAGTTGTTAAAATGGGTGTTGATTAATTAAAACATGTTAGAAACCATTTGGTGTTGATTAGTAGTGGTGGCCGGAAATGGTGGTGCTGACCGGACCAAACCAGCCAGTCCAGGCCGGTTCAGACCCGGTCTGGGTTGGTCCATGGTGGGTCCGGGTTTTGGTCTTTGGGTTGTGTCGATGTTTGATTGTTATGTTGTTGTTTTGACGGGTTTAATTATGTTAAGCATGCGGGAAATAATTAGAAACGGTTTTTAGTAAAATCGATAAAAAGGCCAAAACAGCCCAAAACTAGGCCGTGGGGCCCAGTCCAGGCCCATGTGTGTCTCGGCCCAAAATCAGCCCGTGGGTCCCACTTTGGGACTTGTGACGGTTTTTGAGGTATCGTCATTTTATCGTGTTTTGTAATATTTAACAAGTGGGAAATTTTTAATAAGTAAATTATTTAATTAAAAGTATTTTTCATAAAATTATTATTTCTCACTTTAGAAATTATAAGACGAGATCGTAGTTTAATTTCATATTCTTTTAGTCAAACGGGTTTTGGTATGATATGTTAATTCGCATGTTAGAAGTTTTAATAAAATAACATGTAATGAATATGTTGACTTTTATGTCTAAGTCTATGTGGTAAAGACTCTGTTTCTAGCCGGTTTGACCAAACGGGTTTGGTCAAACTAAGATCTAGTCAGCCCGTTTTGACTGATGACCCGTCGCGGGACTCGGGTCGGGGATTTGTCTTCAAGTAAGGTTATATTTAATTAATGAATTAGCCTTAGTAGATAAGAGGCGATATGTTATTTGATTATGATTTATATGCAATTAGTCACATGTTAGGAAATTGTTTCAGTGACTGTTTGATTATATGGTTGGTGTCGTGTTGACTAAGTACCCATAGAGATTTATGAGTATATGGCGTCTTGACCATTCTAATTCTAAATTAGTATCTTGGACCATGACATTGATAGGCCGTACTATCTTTAACGAGCATATGGAGTTTACCGCTTGATAGCTTTTGTGTCTCGGCTTGGTGGGTTTATATCCAAGTCGGGGCATTGCTGCCTGATCCGTTTTGGGACTGGAGCCAGCTTAAGTACTAGCCATCTCTGCTTAGGGGGTCGCCTAGTAGAGTTTCTCATAGACGGTTATGTCATGGGACGGGGAATGGAATAGCTGTTGTCGCTAGGTCTGATCAGTCTAGGACTACGGATGTTTTCCTACCTTGTGGTATATCCTCGAGTTACGAAGTCGACTATTGACTGCACTAGGAACTTATGCCTGTTTGTAGAGGTATTGGTCTTTCATGTATGTATGATCCTATGAGTTCTAGAAGGTGAGATGCAAGCCGGCTAGGATTGATAGAGTTTGGATTAACGGTTGTTAACTGATTCACATGATTACGTGTTGATTAGGGTTTGATTAGGGTTTGAGTGTTAACGGCCATGTTCTGAGGAAACATCTGAGCTAGCATACAGCTTCCTTACCTCGAGTTATATAGTTTTATCGTTTGCACATGATAGTTAACATGCTAGGTTTATTTGTAGTTCTTGTTTCATAACATGAAAAGCATATCATATATGTTAAGGTTTTGTATTTTCCATTACATTGCTTTTAGGTTATTCATGTTTATTAAACTCGACATTTCGTGGCTGGGAGAACTCGGAGTTACTCCCCACTGACTGTGGCTTCCGTGTTTATATTTAATGCGGTCGAACAGGTGGTGGTGCATATTTTGGGGTACATGGACGAGCTAGCGAGCGAAGTATTTACCTTGGACCTATATTCGGTTCATAGTTTGTACATTATTGTACACTCGTTTATTTCCGTATTTATACGGGAGATATGTCTCCCGTCATGTATATTTCTTTTGTATAATGTTATTTCCGTTTTGTAATGACTTTTTTTATTTATGACACCTTCGTATTGTATTCTCATATTTCTTTTATGTATTTAAATAAATTTTTTTTCTTTCCGCAAATTTGAGGGTGTCACAAAGGTACTGAGTAGGAAAACCCTACATGTAAGTAATTCCGCAAGCAATATGAAATCACATTCAAAAGTCTTCCTCTACGAAGTCTCTTCCTAAACAATCAATCAATGAGGTCAATCAATAACTATCGAATCCCCTTTTTTCCCCAATTTAATCAGGGCTCTACACTACCCAACATTATTATTAAACATAAAGATTGATTACTTACCAATAGTATCGATACACAAGAGAAGATGCAATCGATTCTAAACCTTGAGATGATTAGAGATGATTAAGAGGTTTTGAGAGAGTTTGGAAAAGGTTTAGCGTTAATTATGAAGTATTAATCTGACGGAATAAGTTTATACCTCTTAGTTATCTATAATCAAAACCTCCCGAAAAAAACCGCAGACCGGTGCACTCGGTCGAGTGCAAGAAGCACTCGGTCGAGTACACCGCACTCGATCGAGTGCAAACTACACTCGGCTGAGTGCGAACTAGGCAGAAGGCTGCCTAACTGACACACTAACCTCACTCGGCCTAATACATCTCACTCGGCCGAGTACATAGCCCACTCGATTGAGTGACCCTTACTCGACCGAGTACAAGGTAGTCATAAATATGGAGTATTAAAACAAGCCCCACCACCTGGTGGAGGAGGCAAGAGAGCAGCATGGCAAGAATAAGAAGCATTAGATACAAACAACTCAGAGCAGGGACATGTCAAACACCATGATAAAGACTTGAAGGTAGAAATTCCTGACTTTAATGGTAGTTTGAACCATGATGATATGTTAGATCTCATAGAACTATAGAAAGGGTGTTTGAGTTTAAACGATACTCTGAAAGGAAATCTTTTACGATTGCCATTATGAAGCTGAAAAGCTATTTGTGACAACCCTCGCGAATGCGGAAATATAAAATATACAAGCATGTGAATTATATAGCGGAAATATGAAGTTTTTAAAACTTTTATACATGCAAGAAGAAGTATACGAGGAGTGTCAAATATTACAAACCAAAGTACGAAATAAACTACAACAAGATACGAAGTCTCTCCAAATGTTAACAAAGTAAAAGTGTTTAGCAAAAAAGCTAAAATCGTCTAGAGGTGTTTCATCCAGGGACTACGCCCGCTAGCTCACACCCGAACCCAAAATATCATAGCAAAAAGCCATCCAAATCAAGCAACCTGTTCATCCATGAAAAACATGAACGCCACAGTCAGTGGGGAGTAACTCCGGGTTCTCCCAGCCATATCACATTAAACGTACTTAGAAGGAAATACAAAAGTAGAAGCATGCATATATAGATATACATGTGAAATACGATAAGGATAGATTGGCAATTCAATATATAAAGATAAGAGCATATGGAATACAAATCCGAATCCATCATGTTATGCAAAGACTCGGGGAAGACACTCTTAGGCAACCGAATACACTCACTAGGGCTTGCATCTCACCGTTAGCGGTATAAGTTTGATAAGATTGAGACTCGACAAACAAACCATGCCAAGTCATGGTATGATCATGAATAATCAATCTTGTAATCACCCATCCAAACACAACGACACAATGACGACATCTCTCACAGTAACTGAAACGCACTAGCACCGTGTACATGGCAAGTATGATTAAAAGACATCCACGAGATAAGCATTTCCCTGAACGCATACACGATTCAATTCATTTCGTATATGTAGACTAATTTTCTCCTGGTAGCACGACGATATAAATATCCGGTCCTAGTCTAAATCTGGCCAGACTCTCGGAATAAATCATTTTCCGATTCGACATGCGATGACATTTTGCATCCAAGACTCAGTCAATCATTGACGCCGAGTACCCCAAATTCGGTCGATAATTCACGAAAGAGGCAGAAAAGAGCACAAGCCTCATAACAAGCGGTACGCTACATGCAAATAACACCACCTCACAAGTACACAACATTTGACGGCCGGGGCGATCAACGCAATGCGTTCGCCTCCCAACAACTTCGTCGTATGCCCACTAACACATGCAATTAAGCAGTAGGATACCTCCACGTTCCGACATTCCAGCCTTACGAACGTGGAGGTAGCCTAGGGAATTAGAGTACAAAGCACATAACAAAAATAGTGCTCAAACCGTAACCTTTGTAAAAACCGACTCAAAGTGGGACATACCAAAAACCGTCACAAAACATGAGAATAGGGAATTATATAAATTTAACTATGATAAAAATGAATCAATACATGATACATAAGCATTAAACCAAGTTTAAGAAGCATAATAAATAGGAAACATAGATCTTATCTCAAAACAACAAGTTTGGAAACTAACTAAAACAAGGGTCCACTTCAAACATTCCTAACTAGCGTTCTAGACATCCAAATGTAGAAATTCCAAATGGAGGTGATAGCTTATCCTCTTACGGTTCCAACGGGATGTCACAAGCCTAAAACAAACAATTAACGAAGGAGATATGATCATTTTACAAAAAGGGGTCAGTGAAGTGAAACTGCACAAGTCACGACCGTGACTTGTATTTCACGCTCGTGAAGTTGTCTGTTACGCAAGGGTATTTGGTCAGCCACAATTTCACGCCCGTGACATGAGTTTCACGACCGTGACTTGGGTCAAGAGAACTCCATTTTGTTCTAAACATACAACAAATCATCATTTATCAACACAAACCATCAATTCTCATATCAATTATCAACTAACAACAACCATTATCAACAACACAATTCCTAAGATTACTAATCATGTTCTAAATACGATTAATAACATAGAAAACACATAAAAACACGTAAATGATATCGAGTAACCCTTCACCGTTACCTTTATGCGTCTTTAAATGATTTCTAAGCCTTCCTCCACTAGATAGTAAACTTTGTCGGGGTCTAGAAAGTCTCCACCTAAACAAAGACGACAAAAGATGAATATAATTCACCTTTGAGAAAGACGGATAAATTGAAAAGCGAGAAAGACGGTAATTTTATTACCAATACGGATAGAGGAAGCTAAAAGGGGAAGAATAAGATGAACTTACGTGAATTTGAGCGAGAAACGAAAGAGTTATGACGATTATAAGACGGATCAAAAATGGAGGCAAGGTTTTGGTTGGTTTCTTAGTGAAAAAGTCAAAGACGACTTAAGACGGGATTCACTTGAAATCTCGCGTAAAATCAAAATACGAACTCGGAAATTCTAAATTCGACACGGAAAATTTAATTCTAAACTAAAACTAAATTTCGCTGAAAAGTATCCGTATAATATTTTTACTATAAAAATAGGGTACATTTGCGGGTGTTACAATCACCCCACCTTTTAAAAAGTTTCGTCCTCGAAACTTGAGAGTAGAAAACAAAAATATTAAGGACAAGAATCGGTTTTCAAAATTAATCACAAAACTTTTATAAGGGAAACATTTATGAAAAGATGTTCTTCTCGAAACGGTTTAAGGAAATTTTTATAAGTGCGAAACTTTATTTACGAATCACAAGAGTGCCCGTCGCGAACGAGTACTCTAGTTATCCAAATCAAATCATTGTCAAAATAGTGAAATCGAAATTCAAAATAAACGTTTGTAAGTGCAGAACTAGTCACCAGACGTCTCCAATAACAAGTCCAAACATCCAACCAAACGCAAAATCCAAATATAAAAGCGAAAGAAATCTATTTTCTCCAAAAAGGAGGTACAAAAACCATCTTTAGACTTCTTTGAAACGTTAAATTAGAAATATAATATGAAAATTTGAAGGTTTTATCAAAGATAAAAATCAAATAACAGGACATTACACGCACATAGAGCGACTCGCACATTTCACACACAATTCAGGGTACCAAAATATATACTAAACACGCAAAAACATAACAAATCGAACTCTTAGGGAAATGAAGAATCACGATGAAGTCGGCAGGAAGATCTACAAGAATTCGACATCACTAACTCTACTAATAAACCAAATCATCAAGAGAATGCAATTTACCCAATTTGCAACTCAAGATTTTCAATCATCAGAATCCCTACAAAAATATTCCATAATCACGAGATTTCAAGCCAATAACCCAATTATTCAGATCCATTTTGTATCTACTGAAGTCCATCGACACGGTAGACTCCACAACTAACAATCCATATGTAAGATTCATTACATACTCTAATCTTCTTAGTTTCATCAAAACTCTTACTAGAAATCACCAACAAAATATTTATCTAGGGAAACATGATCGCTAACAACCACAAGGTAAAGAGACTTACCATGAAATCCTTTAATCCAATTTACTTCAAACTCATTATCCTAAATTTACAATGAACTTTCTCATCCTCGAAAGTCAAAACACAATCCAAGCAACAAAACATAATTATCTCAGGTCCTACTAGCCTCATCCAAAGTCTCACGACAAGGGAAAATCCACAATCCATTATCGATAATAATTCTTTAATACGCCATAACATCCTTAATTTGATCATTACTACGCTCGAAGCCTCAAATATAAATAGTCACATAAGCAAACTATGGTGGTTACTAATCCTCAAGATAAATGGGTTCACCATTCTAACTCTATAATCCATAACAACTGAGCACTCACTATCCAAAGCTTGCAACGAACATTTCTCAATCTCAAACTATGATTCCTTAAGAATAAAAGAGAATTACTAATTCCAAACCACAAATGGCCAATCACTAGGCAATCAGACAACCATTCAAATCATCTAGCTCATCTAAAACTAAAAATGAATCAATTTTCATTTATGACAATACTCCTCAAACTTTGGTTACCGGCTTAATTACCCTAAAGCAAAGTCTCTTTTAGAATCCACCAATTAGAGACATATAATTCCCAAATGACATACCAAGCAACCGTTATAGTACCCAACAACAACGAACTATTATCATGATCAACTCAATTCTCAAAATGACACTACAATACCAAGCTCCAAATCTAAAACTACTAAGAGAGGATACATTATAACTATTAGGATTCATCCTAGAGCTTAAGTCCTATTTCCCATGATGAAATTCAACATGAAATTTGCTCAATCCAAGGACACATATTCTAACTAAAGAATCTCAAATTACATCACGCTTATTCTCTGAGCCTTACAAACGGAATATCCAATCCACTAGAGAAAAGATGACGGAGCAATGAGATAGAAAACGATAAGGAATCTCAAAGAGAACATGGGAATAAATAAGGCACGAGATTACAAGAGAGGAGCGCTGAAAATAACGAGGTCAAGGAAGAGACAAAGCAGATAGTAGAGGTATGAAGATATTTAAGTGAGAAAGAAGGTACGAGCTTGTGATTTCTTAAAGATCAATCTTATCAAAAACGTTCAAGAATAGAAATGAAATGAATGGCACGAGTAAAGGTTTAAGGTTTAAGGTTTAATCCACAAAATTTCTCCTTTCAGACTTAGGGTGATAGTAAAGCAACTCATCCCAGACAAAGGTCTCTTACAAGGGACCATCGTACCACAATCATCAAAGTAAGGTACACCTAGATTTAAGAAATCGATTACAACCCAATTCATCCGCCCTTTCATATAACATGGATTCCCAATTGCGGAATTGCAACTCAAGCATAATAACATTCTCTCAACTCCATAATTTGAAACATTCCCAAAGGTTTCAAAACCCAAAGAACCAATAAGGAATTCTCCATCTAATCTCTTTTCAACTCCTATGGCCACAAGGTAGAACACCGAACAAAACGTCATTATCAACATCATATAGCCCACGAGTTCATTATTAACAAAGTACAACCTCAAGTCAAACATCATCATTAACGTCCCAAGGTATTTCCATCATAGCTCACATCATCGAATCTCGCTCATATCTATAATCCTCAAGTAATATGGTTCAACTTACCGAAACCTTACTACTTCAAATGAGTCTCCGATACCATAAGATAAGATCATATCTTTAAATCCAAGAACTATAGCCAAATGCTTTTCCACCAAGCCTATACTCACAAACACACAATAGGAAACCACAAGAGGTCACTTAACCTCAAAAGTATTTCGCACCTCAAGATATCATTCAAAACTTCTTATTTACACCAATTAGACATATCATAAGCATAGTCTTCAACACAATACTAAACTTCTAAGTCCAAAAGATTAAATTACTAATGAGTTAAGAAGTCATAGCCAACTCATTCAACCTTACACCATCGAATATCATGAACTATTTACACACAAGTCATGGCAAGTATTTATACATTAAAATTATTAAACATACCTCACCACACTTTCCTCAAGGATACCAACTCTCACCACTATAGGGTGAAATTAAATCTACACCATTTTCCTCAAATCACAAATTCATTCTAACAAACACTAATATTCCACAAAGTCTAAAATTCTTCCGACCAAGTACAATATGCCACAAACAAAAGGGTATGGTGTCCACAAAAGGTCACATAGGAAATTGAGGGTTACAAATGATAAGGAGTGAGGAAATTTAATAAGAGTAATTCAAGTCAAACAGAGTTATATTATGAAGAAGGCACTTAGTTAGAAGGAAGAGAGCATGATACATTAGGGACGAGGGAAAACATCGATGAGGAAGAAATACACTTCAATTAGGCTTGTCAATCTTCAAATCTTCGGTACATGATTCTTCTTCTAGGTAACACATAATCCACGTCAAGATGGTAGATACAAACAAACATAACATCACTCAACACAATCAACAAACAAGTTAGAACCTAACAAACATCAAGTACACCACAGACTACCACCTTAGGTCCTTAAGTCTACCCATCTCTCATTGATTATTTCAAGGTCAAGTAATTTAAGTTTAGGGTTCACGTGTGTGCGTCGGGAGCGATAAAGCTCTGATACCAACTGTGACCACCCTCGCGAATGCGGAAATATAAAACATACAAGCATGTGAAATAATATGCGGAAATACGGTATTTTAAAAACTTTTATACATGCAATAAGAAGTATACGAGGAGTGTCAAATATTACAAACCAAAGTACGAAATAAACTACAACAAGATACGAAGTCTCTCCAAATGTTAACAAAGTAAAAGTGTTTAGCAAACAAGCTAAAATCGTCTAGAGGTGTTTCATCCAAGGACTACGCCCGCTAGCTCACACCCGAACCTAAAATATCATAGCACAAAGCCATCCAAATCAAGTAACCTGTTCATCCATGAAAAACATGAACGCCACAATCAGTGGGGAGTAACTCCGGGTTCTCCCAGCCATATCACATTAAACGTACATAGAAGAAAATACAAAAGTAGAAGCATGCATATATAGATATACATGTGAAATACGATAAGGATAGATAGACAATTCAATATATAAAGATAAGAGCATATGGAATACAAATCTGAATCCATCATGTTATACAAAGACTCGGGGAAGACACTCTTAGGCAACCGAATACACTCATTAGGGCTTGCATCTCACCGTTAGCGGTATAAGTTTGATAAGATTGAGACTCGACAAACAAACCATGCCAACTCATGGTATGATCATGAATAATCAATCATCTAATCACCCATCTAAACACAACGACATAATGACGACATATCTCACGGTAAATGAAACGCACTAGCACCATGTACATGGCAAGTATGATTAAAAGGCATCCACGAGATAAGCATTTCCCTGAACGCATACACGATTCAATTCATTTCGTATATGTACACTAATTTCCTCCTGGTAGCACGACGATATAAATATCCGGTCCTAGTCTAAATCTGGCCAGACTCTCAGAATAAACCATTTTCCGATTCGACATGCGATGAAATTTCGCATCCAAGACTCGGTGAATCATTGACGCCGAGTACCCCAAATTCGGTCGATAATTCACGAAAGAGGCGGAAAAGAGCACAAGCCTCATAACAAGCGGTACGCTACATGCAAATAACACCACCTCGCAAGTACACAACATTTGACGGCCGGGTCGATCAACGCAATGCGTTCGCCTCCCAACAACGTCGTCGTATGCCCACTAACACATGCAATTAAGCAATAGGATACCTCCCCGTTTCGACATTCCAGCCTTACGAACGTGGAGGTAATCAAGGGACTGAGAGTACAAAGCACATAACAAAAATAGTGCTCAAACCGTAACCTTTGTAAAAACCGACTCAAAGTGGGACATACCAAAACCGTAACAAAACATGAGAATAGGGAATTATATAAATTTAACTATGATAAAAATGAATCAATATATGATACATAAGCATTAGACCAAGTTTAAGAAGCATAATAAATAGGAAACATAGATCTTATCTCAAAACAACAAGTTTGGAAACTAACTAAAACAAGGGTCCACTTCAAACTGTCATAACTGGAGTTCTAGACATCCAAATGCAGAAACTCCAAATGGAGGTGATAGCTTATCCTCTTACGGTTCCAACGGGATGTCACAAGCCCAAAACAAGCAACTAACGAAGGCGATATGATCATTTTACGAAAAGAGGTCAGTGGAGTGAAACTGCACAAGTCACGACCGTGACTTGTATTTCACGCTCGTGAAGCTGTATGCCACTATTTCACGCCCATGACATGAGTTTCACGACCGTGACTTGGGTCAAGACAACTCCATTTTGTTCTAAACATTCAACAAATCATCATTTATCAACACAAACCATCAATTCTCATATCAATTATCAACTAACAACAACCATTATCAACAAAACAATTCCTAAGATTACTAATTATGTTCTAAATATGATTACTAACATAGAAAACACATAAAAACACGTAAATGATATCGAGTAACCCTTCACCGTTACCTTTATGCGTCTTTAAACAATTTCTAAGCCTTCCTCCACTAGATAGTAAACTTTGTCGGGGTCTAGAAAGTCTCCACCTAAACAAAGACGACAAAAGATGAATATAATTCACCTTTGAGAAAGACGGATAAATTGAAAAGCGAGAAAGACGGTAATTTTATTACCAATACGGATAGAGGAAGCTAAAAGGGGAAGAATAAGACGAACTTACGTGAATTTGAGCGAGAAACGAAAGAGTTATGACGATTATAAGACGGATCAAAAATGGAGGCAAGGTTTTGGTTGGTTTCTTAGTGATGAAGTAAGAGTTGAGTTGTGTGGAATGAATTAGGTTAAGAGGGAGTATGAGATGTGTAAGTGGAGAAGTCAAGAAAAAGTCAAAGACGATTTAAGACGGGATTCACTTGAAATCTCGCGTAAAATCCAAATACGAACTCGGAAATTCTAAATTCGACACGGAAAATTTAATTCTAAACTAAAACTAAATTTCGCTGAAAAGTATCCGTATAATAGTTTTACTATAAAAATAGGGTACATTTGCGGGTGTTACACTATTCCTCCTTATGGTATGAAAATATGAAGGTTCAGAGGATTAGGGAAGCTAAGGACCCTATTAAGGCTTGGATTAACCGTAAGAAGAAACTTAAGGCTAAGTTTGTGTCAAAAGACTACACCCATAACATGATTATTAGGCTGACCCATATGAAACAAGACTGTAGGTCTGTTAGTCTTACCTGGGGGATTTTGAACAGCTCACACTTCAATGTGAGATTGTTGAGAAACCTGACCATAAAATAGCTATGTTTTTGGAAGGTCTTAATGAAAAGATAGCTAGTAGAGTCAAGCTACAACAACGTAACTGTACTCCTCTGAGGAAGCAATCAAAATGTCCTTAACAATTGTTAAGCTAGGAAAGGGAAAGGCAACCACACCCAAACAATAGACTAGGTCATCCTCTTTTAAACCTTACACTAGGGTCAGGATAGGAGAACAGGACTACTGTGGCTAACAAGGGTAAAGCCTCCGAGACAGACCTAAGGAAGGTAGTGCCCCTCAAAAGATGCTTTAAATGCCAGGGTTTTGGTTATTTTGCTAAGAAATGTTGACACGCGTCGTTTTGAGTGTCAAACTATATATATTACAATAATTAAAAAAGTATCTACATTGGCCTATCCTTGCTTGTCAAGTTTCCAAATTAGGCATTCAAAAATTATTTACCTAAACGCAAATACATGCCATGATGCAATTCAGATTACTTACAAATCTAATGTATATGCTCCAACAAACTATATGTCATAATAATCCAATGTAATCTTTTAACATCACATAGGTTTCACAAAATCGTCAATCGAAAGAAATCGCATCATAGTCATCAACATACATCCTCCAAACTCCTCAGGTTAATAAGAAGTAAAGAAAAAAAAGGGAGAAGAAATAAGAACGATCACACCGCGGCGATATTCTTTTTCCTTTCACTATATCTCTTAGTGATGGGATTATCGCGTACCCAAATCAAATATAATAACCCTAGGCTATGCTAACAACACATTAATGTAGTTAAGGAAGTAGGGGTCGATCACATGAAGACGGGAGTTACCTATATAAGTTGTTATGTGGTGAATTCTATCAAGGATGGTTCGATTGATTGAGGTTTGGTTTGGTAAAATAAGGCAATTAACAAGATGAAAAACAATAAAAAGAAGAATTTAAGGGATAAGGGTTTCATATGTAAACTAGCATAATAATATTCTCAACAAAGGGGTAGTGAAGTGTTGGAGTAAGTGTCCTCAACAATAGTGCGATCACTTAATTAAATCTCAATAATAAGAATAAAAAGGGATGATAAATATTACAGTCAACTGATCCACATTAATCGGTAACGATTGGCTTACTAGTGTTTGACGTTACGGTCCTAAGACGGTGGTGATCAGTTGATATCTTGAAGTCACACGGAAAGGACGATATCCTAATCATGAAATTTAATTAATTGTATGGCGATACAGATTGATTAATCCCTTAAATTGAATGAGCTCAAATTATACATATGAGAATTATATCTTATTGTAATACGATTAAATAAGATACGTATTGGTGATTAGATGTTAAATTACCAAAGTTGAATAATGTTTATGAAACATTAGAGATAAGAATGATTGATTAATTATAATTACAATAAGTTGTAGATTATATTAACTATATGTGAGATGACCCATTTTGCATACATGTAGTTATAAATTATTACTTAAAGTTTTAAGTATAATTTATTTGTTATAAGATTATATTTAATTAGATAAATATACTTTTATGAGCATAATTACATGTACCTTGTCACATGTCACACAAATGAGAAAATTTAAAAGATAAAATGGAAGTCCATTTTACCTCATGGAGACCGGTTTTGGTGAGGTTAATTAGGGTAGTAATTAGTTTATTGTTTTATGAGATAAAACAACATAATAACACCCTAATATATATAGCATACCCTAGTGATTTGGGTAAGAGAAAAATCAAGCATGCTTGTCATCTTCCCAAGCCCAATACCGTCGGCCTCCATGCACAAACAAATGAGAAGATGTTCTCAATATATTGATTCACTCATGCTTATGTTTAAGTTACTACTTATCTCTCTAACATAATAACTTAAGGAAGTTATTTAAATCTAAGCTCTCATATAGATACTCATCGTATTACTAGTAGTAGTAATAACATATATAATATAAGGGAGGCTCTTATATTATCTATTATTATAAGATAAGAGGTGATTTTTGGATAGTCTAGGTGCAACAAGAGGAGAGTTTCTACACTTGAAACTTAATGAGATCATCCCATAATCATTTAGTTCAAGAAACAAGAGTAAGAAGGAGTCATACTCTTGTGCCCATATATCGTCTGTGACAACCCTCGCGAATGCGGAAATAAAAACATACAAGCATGTGATTTAATTAGCGGAAATACGGTATTTTAAAAACCTTTATACATGCAAGATAGAAAACACGAGGAGTCCCAAATATTACAAACCAAAGTACAAAATAAACTACAACAAGAGACGTAGTCTCTCAAAAGGTTAACAATGTCAAAGGGATTAGCAACTAGCTAAACTAACGTCTAGAGGTGAATCTTCCAGGGACAACGCCCGCTAGCTCACACCTGAACCCAAAATATCATAAGCAAAAAGCCATCCAAATCAAGCAACCTGTTCATCCATGAAAAACATGAATGCCACAGTCAGTGGGGAGTAACTCCGGGTTCTCCCAGCCATATCACATTAAACGTACATAAAAGAAAATACAAAAGTAGAAGCATGCATATATAGATATACATGTGAAATACGATAAGGATAGATAGGCATTTCAATATATAATGATAAGAGCATATTAAATACAAGTCTGAATCCATCATGTTATACAAAGACTCGGGGAAGACACTCTTAGGCAACCGAATACGCTCACTAGGGCTTACATCTCACCGTTAGCGGTATAAGTTTGATAAGATTGAGACTCGACAAACAAACCATGACAAGTCACTCAATGATCACTCATATAATCATTCATCCAAACATACCAATACATTGACGACATCTCTCACGGTAAATGAAACGCACTAGCACCGTGTACATGGCAAGTATGATTAAAAGGTATCCACGAGATAAGCATTTCCCTGAAAGATACACGATTCAAATTCTTTTCGTATATGTGGACTAATTCATCCTGGTAGCACGACGATATAAATATCCGGTCTAGTCTAAACCTGGCCAGATTCGAGGAATAAACCTTTTCGATTCGAATGCGATGACATTGCGCATCAAAGATCGAGTCAATCATGACGCCGAGTAAGTACCCCAAATTAGGTCGACATTCACGAAAGACGCAAAAAGAGCAAAAGCCTCATAACAAGCAGGTACGTAAAGCAAATAACACCACCTCGCAAGTACACAACATTTGACGGCGGGTCGATAACGCAAAGCGTTCGCCTCCAACCAACGTCGTCGTATATGCCCTAATAACACATGCAATTAAGCAGTAAGGATACATCCCCGTTCCGACATTCCAGCCTTACGAACGTGGAGGTAGCCAAGGGAATGAGAGTACAAAGCACATAGAAAATTAGTGCTCAAACCGTAACATTTGTAAAAACGACTCAAAGTGGGATATATGAAAAACCGTCAACAAGCATGATAATAGGGCATTATATAAATGTAACTATGATAAAAATGAATCAATAAATGATACATAAGCATTAGACCAAGTTTAAGAAGCATAATAAATAGGAAACATAGATCTTATCTCAAAACAACAAGTTTGGAAACTAACTAAAACAAGGGTCCACTTCAAACTGTAATAACTAGAGTTATAGAAATGAAAATGCAGAAAATCTAAAAGGAGGTGATAGCTTATCCTCTTACGGTTCCAACGGTAGGTCACAAGCCCAAAACAAGCAAGTAACGAAGGAGATATGATCATTTTACGAAAAGGAGTCAGTGCAGTGAAACTGCAGTCGTCAGGACCGTGACTTGTATGTCACGCTCGTGACATGTGTTTCACGACCGTGACTTACATTTCACGCTCGTGAAATGTCTGTTACGCAAGGGTATTTGGTCAGCCTCTCATTTCACGCTCGTGACATGAGTTTCACGACCGTGACTTGCGGCAAGACATCTTCATTTTGTTCTAAACTCAACCATCATTAACTATTATCTTAAATCATCAATTCTCATTTCAATTCTCAACAAACAACAAGTATCATCATCAACACAATTTCTAAGCTTACTAATCAAATTCTAAATACGATTCCTAACATAGAAAACACGTAAAACACGTAAATGATATCGAATAACCCTTCACCGTTACCTTTATGCGTCTTTAAAAGATTTCTAAGCCTTCCTCCACTAGATAGTAAACTTTGTCGGGGTCTAGAAAGTCTCCACCTAAACAAGGAAAACAAAAGATGAATATAATTCACCTTTGAGAAAGACGGATAAATTGAAAAGCGAGAAAGACGGTAATTTTATTACCAATACGGATAGAGGAAGATGAGAGGGAAGGAATAAGTCGAACCTTGGTGAATTTGAGCAAGAAATCAAGGCGTAGGATTGATACTAAGACTTGAGAAAATATGGAGGCTAGGTTTTGGTGGTTTGTATGAGGAAGAAGAAGTTTGAGTTGTGAGGGAGTTAGGTTATGAGGGAGCATATGAAGGAGTAAGTGGAAAAAGTCAAGGAAAAGTTAATGACGTCTTAAGACGTGATTCACTTTAAATCTCGCGAAAAATCCAAATACGGACTCGGAAATTCTAAATTCGACACGGAAAATTTAATTCTAATCTAAAACTAAATTTCGCTGAAAAATATCCGTAAAATATTTTTACTATAAAAATTGGGTATATTTGCGGGTGTTACAATCACCCCACCTTTTAAAAAGTTTCGTCCTCGAAACTTGAGAGTAGAAAACAAAAGTATCAAGGACAAGAATCGGTTTTAAGAATTAACAAGAAAACTTTAACAAGGGAAACATTTATGAAACGAGGTTCTTCTCGAAAACGGTTTAAGGAGAATTTTCATAAGTGTGAAACTTTACTTACGGATCTCAATAGTGCCCGTCGAGAACGAGAACTCTAATTATCCAGATCAAATCAAAGTCGAAATAGTGAAATCGAAAATCAAACAAGCTTTAGTAAGTGCAGGACTAGTTATCAGACGTCTCCAATAACAAGTGCAAACATCCAACCAAACGCAAAAATCCAAATATAAAAGCGAAAGAAATCTATTTTCTCCAAAAAGGAGGTACAAAAACCATCTTTAGACTTCTTTGAAACGTTAAATTTGAAATATAATATGGAAATTTGAAGGTTTTATCAAAGATAAAATCAAATAACAGGACATTACACGTACATAGAGCGACTCGTACATCTCACACACAATTCAGGGTAACAAAATATATACAAAACACGCAAAAACGAAACAAATCGAACTCTTAGGGAAATGAAGAATCACGAGGAAGTCGGCAGGAAGATCTACAAGAATTCGACATCACTAACTCTACTAATAAGCTAGTCCTCAAGAGAATGTAATTTACCTCAATTTGCAACTCAGCATTTTCAATCATCAGAATTCTTACAAAAATATTCCATAATCACGAGATTTCAAGCCAATAACCTAATTATCCAGATTTATTTAGTATCTACTGAAGTGCATCGGCACGGTAGACTCCACAACTAACAATCCACATGTAAGATTCATTACGTACTGTAATCTTCTTAGTTTCATCAAAACTCTTACTAGAAACCACCAACAAAGTATTTATATCTAGAGAAACATGATCGCTAACAACCACAAGGTAAAGGAGACTTACCATGAAAATCCCTTGATTCAATTTACTTCAAACTCATTATCCGAAATTTACAATGAACTTTCTCATCCTCAAAAGTCAAGACACAATCCACGCAACAAACATAATTATCTAGGATCCAACTAGCCTCATCCAAAGTGTCACGACAAGGGAAAATCCACAATCCATTATCGGTTATAATGATTCTTTAATACGCCATAATATCCTTAATTTGATCACTACTATGCTCGAAGCCTCAAATACAAATAGTCACATTAGCAAATTATGGTGGTTACTAATTCTCAAGATAAATGGGTTCACCATTATATCTCTATAACCCATAACAACTGAGCACTCACTATCAAAAGCTTGCAACGAACATTTCTCAATCTCGAACTATGATTCCTTAAGAATAAAAGGGAATTACTAACTCAAAACCACAAATGGCCTATTACTTGGCAATCAGACAACCATTCAAATCATCTAGTTCATCTAAAACTCAATATGAATCGATTTTCATTTACGACAATACTCCTCAAACCTTGGGTCCCGGCTTAATTACCCTAAAGCAAAGTCTCTTTTAGAATCCACTAATTAGAGACATCCAATTCCCAAATGACATACCAAGCAACCGTTATAAAACCCAACAACAACGAACTATTATCATGATCAACTCAATTCTCAAAATGACACTACAATACCAAGCACCAAATCTAAAACCACTAAGCGAGGATACATTATCACTATTAGGATTCATCCTAGAGCTTAAGTCCTATTTCCCATGATGAAATATAACATGAAATTTGCTCAATCCAAGGACACATATTCTAGCTAAAGAATCCCAAACTACAACACACTTATTCTCTGAGCCTTATAAACGGAATATCCAATCCACTAGAGAAAAGATTAAACAGCAACGAGATAGAAAATGATAAGGAATATCAAAGAGAACACGGGAATAAATAAGGCACGAGATTACAAGAGAGTAGCGCTAAAGATAACGAGGTCAAGGAAGAGACAAAGCAGATAGTAGAGTTATGAAGCTATCCGAGTAAGAAAGAAGATACGAGTATGCGATTTCTTAAAGATCAATCTTGACAAAAACATTCAAGAATGGAAATGAAAAGGGACAATGGCACGTGTAAAGGTTTAAGGTTTAATCCACAAAATTTATCGTTTCAAACCTAGGGTGATAGCAAAACAAGTCATCCCGATAATAAAGGTCAAACAAGGGACCAAGGTACCCCAAATCATCAAAGTAGGGTACGCCTAAATTTGACAAATCGACTGCAACGCAATTCATCCACCCTTTCATATCACACGGATTCCCAAATGCGGAATTGCAACTAAAGCATAGTAACATTCCTTTAGCTCAATTATTCAACACAACCTCAAAGGTTTCTTTAACTGAAGGACTAACAAATACTCCCTTATACTCGGTCATTTTCAACTCATATAGCCCACGAGTTCATTATTAACAAAGTACAACTCAGTCAAACATCATCATTAACGTCCCAAGTATTTCCCATCGTAGCTCACTCATCGAATCTCGCTCATACTTAATCCTAAGTAATATGGTTCAACAACTTACACGAACCTTACTACTTCAAACGTCTCCGATACCATAACTAAAAAAAATAAAAGAATCTATCATTAAATGCCAGACTATAGCCAAAATGGCTTTTCCACCAGGCCTATACTCCCAAATCCCCAATAGGAAAACCACAAGACGTCACTTACCTCACAAGCATTTCGCACCGTAAGATATCTTCAAAACTTCTTATTTACACATTACACCAATAAGACATATCATAAGTATTGTCTTCAAAACAAGACTAAACTTCTAAATCAAAGACTAAATTATCTATGAGTTAAGAAGTCATAACCAACTCATTCGACCTTACACCATCGAATATCATGAACTATTTACACACAAGTCATGGCAAGCATTTATACATTAAAATCATTAAACATACCTCACCACACTTTCCTCAAGGATACCAACTCTCACCACTAGGGGAGAACTTAAGTCTACACAATTTTTCTTGAATCCCAAATTCATTTTTCTAATCAACACTAACATTCCACCAAGTCTAAAATTCTTCCGAACAAGTACATTGGGTCACATAAGGCAGTTGAAGGGTACAAATTTGGATACTGAGGAGTAAAGTAACAAAGTATAGTTCCAAGGTAAAAAAAGTTAGAATGATGCAGTACACTTATGATCTAAGGAAATGAGAGCATAAATACATTAAGGATGAGAGCAAACCACCGATGATAAGAAATACACTCCATTAGGCTTGTCAATTTCAATCTCATAGCGGATACTTCTTCTAGTAATCCACATGATCCACCTCAATACGGTAGATTACAACAAACATCACATCAACTCAACACAATCAACAAACAAGTTAGAACCCCCCCCTAACAACACAAGTACACCAAGACACCACCTTAGGTCCTTAAGTCTACCCATCTCTCATTGATTAGTTCAAAGGTCAAGTAATTTAAGTTTAGGGTTCACGTGTGTGCGTCGGGAGCGTTTAAGCTCTGATACCAACTGTGACAACCCTCGCGAATGCGGAAATAAAAACATACAAGCATGTGATTTAATTAGCGGAAATACGGTATTTTTAAAACCTTTATACATGCAAGATAGAAAATACGAGGAGTGTCAAATATTACTAACCAAAGTACAAAATATACTACAACAAGAGACGTAGTCTCTCAAAAGGTTAAAAATGTCAAAGGGATTAGCAACTAGCTAAAATAACGTCTAGAGGTGAATCTTCCAGGGACAACGCCCGCTAGCTCACACCCGAACCCAAAATATCATAAGCAAAAAGCCATCCAAATCAAGTAACCTGTTCATCCATGAAAAACATGAATGCCACAGCCAGTGGGCAGTAACTCTGGGTTCTTCCAGCCATATCACATTAAACGTACATAAAAGGAAATACAAAAGTAGAAGCATGCATATATAGATATACATGTGAAATACGATAAGGATAGATAGGCAATTCAATATATAATGATAAGAGCATATAAAATACAAGTCCGAATCCATCATGTTATACAAAGACTCGGGGAAGACACTCTTAGGCAACCGAATACGCTCACTAGGACTTACATCTCACCGTTAGCGGTATAAGTTTGATAAGATTGAGACTCGACAAACAAACCATGACAAGTCACTCAATGATCACTCATATAATCATTCATCCAAACATACCAATACATTGACGTCATCTCTCACGGTAAATGAAACGCACTAGCACCGTGTACATGGCAAGTATGATTAAAAGGCATCCACGAGATAAGCATTTCCCTGAACGCATACACGATTCAATTCTTTTCGTATATGTGGACTAATTTCCTCCTGGTAGCACGACGATATAAATATCCGGTCCTAGTCTAAACCTGGCCAGATTCTCGGAATAAACCATTTTCCGATTCGACATGCGATGACATTTCGCATCCAAGACTCGGTCAATCATTGACGCCGAGTACCCCAAATTCGGTAGATCAATTCACGAAAGAGGCGGAAAAGAGCACAAGCCTCATAACAAGCGGTACGCTACATGCAAATAACACCACCTCGCAAGTACACAACATTTGACGGCCGGGTCGATCAACGCAAAGCGTTCGCCTCCCAACAACGTCGTCGTATGCCCACTAACACATGCATTTAAGCAGTAGGATACATCCCCGTTCCGACATTCCAGCCTTACGAACGTGGAGGTAGCCAAGGGAATGAGAGTACAAAGCACATAGAAAATTAGTGCTCAAACCGTAACATTTGTAAAAACGACTCAAAGTGGGATATATGAAAAACCGTCAACAAGTATGATAATAGGGCATTATATAAATGTAACTATGATAAACATGAATCAATACATAATACATAAGCATTAGACCAAGTTTAAGAAGCATAATAAATAGGAAACATAGATCTTATCTCAAAACAACAAGTTTGGAAACTAACTAAAACAAGGGTCCATTTCAAACGATCATAACTACAGTTTTAGAAATGCAAATGCATAAATTCCAAAAGGAGGTGATAGCTTATTCTCTTACGGTTCCAACGGTAGGTCACAAGCCCAAAACAAGCAAGTAACGAAGGAGATATGATCATTTTACGAAATGAAGTCAGTGCAGTGAAACCGCAGTCGTCACGACCGTGACTTGTATGTCACGCTCGTGACATGTGTTTCACGGCCGTGACTTACATTTCACGCTCGTGAAATGTCTGTTACGCAAGGGTATTTGGTCAGCCTCTCATTTCACGCTCGTGACATGAGTTTCACGACCGTGACTTAGGTCAAGACATCTCCATTTTGTTCTAAACTCAACCATCATCAACTATTATCATAAATCATCAATTCTCATATCAATTCCCAACAAACAACAAGTATCATCATCAACACAATTTCTAAGCTTACTAATCAAATTCTAAATACGATTCCTAACATAGAAAACACGTAAAACACGTAAATGATATCGAGTAACCTTTCACCGTTACCTTTATGCGTCTTTAAACGATTTCTAAGCCTTCCTCCACTAGATAGTAAACTTTGTCGGGGTCTAGAAAGTCTCCACCTAAACAAAGACGACAAAAGATGAATATAATTCACCTTTGAGAAAGACGGATAAATTGAAAAGCGAGAAAGACGGTAATTTTATTACCAATACGGATAAAGGAAGATGAGAGGGAAGGAATAAGTCGAACCTTGGTGAATTTGACCAAGAAATGAAGGCGTAGGATCGATACTAAGACTTGAGCAAATATGGAGGCTAGGTTTTGGTGGTTTCTATGAGGGAGTTAGGTTATGAGGGAGTATATGAAGGAGTAAGTGGAAAAAGTCAAGGAAAAGTTAATGACGTCTTAAGACGTGATTCACTTGAAATCTCGCGAAAAATCCAAATACGGACTCGGAAATTCTAAATTCGACACGGAAAATTTAATTCTAATCTAAAACTAAATTTCGCTGAAAAGTATCCGTAAAATATTTTTACTATAAAAATTGGGTATATTTGCGGGTGTTACAATCACCCCACCTTTTAAAAAGTTTCGTCCTCGAAACTTGAGAGTAGAAAACAAAAGTATCAAGGACAAGAATCGGTTTTAAGAATTAACAAGAAAACTTTAACATGGGAAACATTTATGAAACGAGGTTCTTCTCGAAAACGGTTTAAGGAGAATTTTCATAAGTGTGAAACTTTACTTACGGATCTCCATAGTGCCCGTCGAGAACGAGAACTCTAATTATCTAGATCAAATCAAAGTCGAAATAGTGAAATCGAAAATCAAACAAGCGTTAGTAAGTGCAGGACTAGTTATCAGACGTCTCCAATAACAAGTGCAAACATCCAACCAAACGCAAAAATCCAAATATAAAAGCGAAAGAAATCTATTTTCTCCAAAAAGGAGGTACAAAAACCATCTTTAGACTTCTTTGAAACGTTAAATTAGAAATATAATATGGAAATTTGAAGGTTTTATCAAAGATAAAATCAAATAACAGGACATTACACGTACATAGAGCGACTCGTACATCTCACACACAATTCAGGGTAACAAAATATATACAAAACACGCAAAAACGAAACAAATCGAACTCTTAGGGAAATGAAGAATCACGAGGAAGTCGGCAGGAAGATCTACAAGAATTCGACATCACTAACTCTACTAATAAGCTAGTCCTCAAGAGAATGTAATTTACCTCAATTTGCAACTCAGCATTTTCAATCATCAGAATTCTTACAAAAATATTCCATAATCACGAGATTTCAAGCCAATAACCTAATTATCCAGATTTATTTAGTATCTACTGAAGTGCATCGGCACGGTAGACTCAACAACTAACAATCCACATGTAAGATTCATTACGTACTGTAATCTTTTTAGTTTCATCAAAACTCTTACTAGAAACCACCAACAAAGTATTTATATCTAGAGAAACATGATCGCTAACAACCACAAGGTAAAGGAGACTTACCATGAAAATCCCTTGATTCAATTTACTTCAAACTCATTATCCGAAATTTACAATGAACTTTCTCATCCTCAAAAGTCAAGACACAATCCACGCAACAAACATAATTATCTAGGATCCAACTAGCCTCATCCAAAGTGTCAAGACAAGGGAAAATCCACAATCCATTATCGGTTATAATGATTCTTTAATACGCCATAATATCCTTAATTTGATCACTACTATGCTCGAAGCCTCAAATACAAATAGTCACATTAGCAAATTATGGAGTTACTAATTCTCAAGATAAATGGGTTCACCATTATATCTCTATAACCCATAACAACTGAGCACTCACTATCAAAAGCTTGCAACGAACATTTCTCAATCTCGAACTATGATTCCTTAAGAATAAAAGGGAATTACTAACTCAAAACCACAAATGGCCTATTACTTGGCAATCAGACAACCATTCAAATCATCTAGTTCATCTAAAACTCAATATGAATCGATTTTCATTTACGACAATACTCCTCAAACCTTGGGTACCGGCTTAATTACCCTAAAGCAAAGTCTCTTTTAGAATCCACTAATTAGAGACATCCAATTCCCAAATGACATACCAAGCAACCGTTATAAAACCCAACAACAACGAACTATTATCATGATCAACTCAATTCTCAAAATGACACTACAATACCAAGCACCAAATCTAAAACCACTAAGCGAGGATACATTATCACTATTAGGATTCATCCTAGAGCTTAAGTCCTATTTCCCATGATGAAATATAACATGAAATTTGCTCAATCCAAGGACACATATTCTAGCTAAAGAATCCCAAATTACATCACGCTTATTCTTTGAGCCTTACAAACGGAATATCCAATCCACTAGAGAAAAGATGAAGGAGCAACGAGATAGAAAACGATAAGGAATCTCAAGGAGAACACGGGAATAAATAAGGCACGAGATTACAAGAGAGGGGCGCTGAAAATAACGAGGTCAAGGAAGAGACAAAGCAGATAGTAGAGTTATGAAGCTATCCGAGTAAGAAAGAAGATACGAGTATGCGATTTCTTAAAGATCAATCTTGACAAAAACATTCAAGAATGGAAATGAAAAGGGACAATGGCACGTGTAAAGGTTTAAGGTTTAATCCACAAAATTTATCGTTTCAAACCTAGGGTGATAGCAAAACAAGTCATCCCGATAATAAAGGTCAAACAAGGGACCAAGGTACCCCAAATCATCAAAGTAGGGTACGCCTAAATTTGACAAATCGACTGCAACGCAATTCATCCACCCTTTCATATCACACGGATTCCCAAATGCGGAATTGCAACTAAAGCATAGTAACATTCCTTTAGCTCAATTATTCAACACAACCTCAAAGGTTTCTTTAACTGAAGGACTAACAAATACTCCCTTATACTCGGTCATTTTCAACTCATATAGCCCACGAGTTCATTATTAACAAAGTACAACCTCAAGTCAAACATCATCATTAACGTCCCAAGGTATTTCCATCATAGCTCACATCATCGAATCTCGCTCATATCTATAATCCTCAAGTAATATGGTTCAACTTACAACGAAACCTTACTACTTCAAACGAGTCTCCGATACCATAAGATAAGATCATATCTTTAAATCCAAGAACTATAGCCAAATGCTTTTCCACCAAGGCCTATACTCACAAACACACAATAGGAAACCACAAGACGTCACTTAACCTCAAAAGCATTTCGCACCTTAAGATATCATTCAAAACTTCTTATTTACACCAATTAGACATATCATAAGTATGGTCTTCAAAACAATACTAAACTTCTAAGTCCAAAAGACTAAATTACTAATGAGTTAAGAAGTCATAACCAACTCATTCGACCTTACACCATCGAATATCATGAACTATTTACACACAAGTCATGGCAAGCATTTATACATTAAAATCATTAAACATACCTCACCACACTTTCCTCAAGGATACCAACTCTCACCACTAGGGGAGAACTTAAGTCTACACAATTTTTCTCGAATCCCAATTTCATTCTAATCAACACTAACATTCCCCCAAGTCTAAAGTTCTTCCGAACAAGTACAATGGGTCACATAAGGAAGTTGAGGGTACAAATTGATAAGGAGGAGTAAAGTAACAAGAGTAATTTCCAAGGGGAAAAGAAGTTAGATGATGAAGAAGCACTTAGATATAAGGAAGAGAGCATGATACATTAAGGATGAGAGAAAACACCGATGAGGAAGAAATACACTCCAATTAGGCTTGTCAATCTTCAATCTTCAGTAGAGGATACTTCTTCTAGGTAACACATGATCCACCTCAAGACGGTAGATACAAACAAACATAACATCACTCAACACAATCAACAAACAAGTTAGAACCTAACAAACATCAAGTACACCAAAGACTACCACCTTAGGTCCTTAAGTCTACCCATCTCTCATTTATTATTTCAAGGTCAAGTAATTTAAGTTTAGGGTTCACGTGTGTGCGTCGGGAGCGTTTAAGCTCTGATACCAACTGTGACAACCCTCGCGAATGCGGAAATAAAAACATACAAGCATGTGATTTAATTAGCGGAAATACGGTATTTTTAAAACCTTTATACATGCAAGATAGAAAATACGAGGAGTGTCAAATATTACAAACCAAAGTACAAAATATACTACAACAAGAGACGTAGTCTCTCAAAAGGTTAAAAATGTCAAAGGGATTAGCAACTAGCTAAAATAACGTCTAGAGGTGAATCTTCCAGGGACAACGCCCGCTAGCTCACACCCGAACCCAAAATATCATAAGCAAAAAGCCATCCAAATCAAGTAACCTGTTCATCCATGAAAAACATGAATGCCACAGCCAGTGGGCAGTAACTCTGGGTTCTTCCAGCCATATCACATTAAACGTACATAAAAGGAAATACAAAAGTAGAAGCATGCATATATAGATATACATGTGAAATACGATAAGGATAGATAGACAATTCAATATTTAATGATAAGAGCATATAAAATACAAGTCCGAATCCATCATGTTATACAAAGACTCGGGGAAGACACTCTTAGGCAACCGAATAGGCTCACTAGGACTTACATCTCACCGTTAGCGGTATAAGTTTGATAAGATTGAGACTCGACAAACAAACCATGACAAGTCACTCAATGATCACTCATATAATCATTCATCCAAACATAACGACACAATGACGACATCTCTCACGGTAAATGAAACGCACTAGCACCGTGTACATGGCAAGTATGATTAAAAGGCATCCACGAGATAAGCATTTCCCTGAACGCATACACGATTCAATTCTTTTCGTATATGTGGACTAATTTCCTCCTGGTAGCACGACGATATAATTATCTGGTCCTAGTCTAAACCTGGCCAGACTCTCGGAATAAACCATTTTCCGATTCGACATGCGATGACATTTCGCATCCAAGACTCGGTCAATCATTGACGCCGAGTACCCCAAATTCGGTCGACATTCACGAAAGAGGCGTAAAAGAGCACAAGCCTCAAAACAAGCGGTACGCTACATGCAAATAACACCACCTCGCAAGTACACAACATTTGACGGCCGGGTCGATCAACGCAAAGCGTTCGCCTCCCAACAACGTCGTCGTATGCCCACTAACACATGCAATTAAGCAGTAAGGATACATCCCCGTTCCGACATTCCAGCCTTACGAACGTGGAGGTAGCCAAGGGAATAAGAGTACAAAGCACATAGAAAATTAGTGCTCAAACCGTAACATTTGTAAAAACGACTCAAAGTGGGATATATGAAAAACCGTCACCTAGCATGATAATAGGGCATTATATAAATGTAACTATGATAAACATGAATCAATACATGATACATAAGCATTAGACCAAGTTTAAGAAGCATAATAAATAGGAAACATAGATCTTATCTCAAAACAACAAGTTTGGAAACTAACTAAAACAAGGGTCCATTTCAAACGATCATAACTACAGTTTTAGAAATGCAAATGCATAAATTCCAAAAGGAGGTGATAGCTTATTCTCTTACGGTTCCAACGGTAGGTCACAAGCCCAAAACAAGCAAGTAACGAAGGAGATATGATCATTTTACGAAATGAAGTCAGTGCAGTGAAACCGCAGTCGTCACGACCGTGACTTGTATGTCACGCTCGTGACATGTGTTTCACGGCCGTGACTTACATTTCACGCTCGTGAAATGTCTGTTACGCAAGGGTATTTGGTCAGCCTCTCATTTCACGCTCGTGACATGAGTTTCACGACCGTGACTTAGGTCAAGACATCTCCATTTTGTTCTAAACTCAACCATCATCAACTATTATCATAAATCATCAATTCTCATATCAATTCCCAACAAACAACAAGTATCATCATCAACACAATTTCTAAGCTTACTAATCAAATTCTAAATACGATTCCTAACATAGAAAACACGTAAAACACGTAAATGATATCGAGTAACCTTTCACCGTTACCTTTATGCGTCTTTAAACGATTTCTAAGCCTTCCTCCACTAGATAGTAAACTTTGTCGGGGTCTAGAAAGTCTCCACCTAAACAAAGACGACAAAAGATGAATATAATTCACCTTTGAGAAAGACGGATAAATTGAAAAGCGAGAAAGACGGTAATTTTATTACCAATACGGATAAAGGAAGATGAGAGGGAATGAATAAGTCGAACCTTGGTGAATTTGACCAAGAAATGAAGGCGAAGGATCGATACTAAGACGAGCAAATATGGAGGCTAGGTTTTGGTGGTTTGTATGAGGAAGAAGAAGTTTGAGTTGTGAGGGAGTTAGGTTATGAGGGAGTATATGAAGGAGTAAGTGGAAAAAGTCAAGGAAAAGTCAATGACGTCTTAAGACGTGATTCACTTGAAATCTCGCGAAAAATCCAAATACGGACTCGGAAATTCTAAATTCGACACGGAAAATTTAATTCTAAACAAAAACTAAATTTCACTGAAAAGTATCCGTAAAATATTTTTACTATAAAAATAGGGTACATTTGCGGGTGTTACATCGTCCATTATAAAAGTAAGGAAAACGTTTTCTTCTTATCTTGGTTATTTTAGTTTGCATGCACTAGATCTAAGGGAACTAATTACAGAGTTAATTCTTTAATCATAAAAAGTGTCTTATGAAGAGTTTTATGAATCTTACAATTGGTATCAGAGCATATGGATGTTGCATGCAAATCGGTTTTTAGTTTTTACGAGTTAAAAGTAACTAAATAAAACTAGAAATTTTGTGTTATATTTGATAAAATCACAAAATATTTATGCTTGATATACCTTCTGGTCCTAAAAAGTTTTTATGTCATTTTTATGATTTATGGATGATTATTGTTTAATTTAATGATTGTTAGTAAGATAAAAACATTTTAATGAGTAAAATGAACTTATATTGACTAAATATAGTTAGATTTCGAATATGGACATGAAATTTTATTATATTATCACATGAATATTTTACCTACTTTATGTAAAATTGGAGATAAATATGATTTATTTTGCATGATTTATGATTTTTAATGTTTAAAAGGTCATAAATAGTGATTATTTTTGCTTAAATAGCTCAAGACATTGTATGGTAAGATAAAATTATCATATGTTGCAAATATATTTTACATATCAGATGTAAAAGTATAAAATTAGTTGTATTAATTTTCGTATGTTTTAAGTATTTTATTTGATAAAATCGATTAAATGCAACTATATTTTTTCTGTTATATGATTCGAAATTTTTTGACTTAATTTTTGACATGTTGAAGGTCCTGGAAATTCTCAAGAATTTTCAAAATTTTTATTTTCAAATTTATGAATTATTCTAATTAAATTTGGAATTATTACATAATTGTTATGTTAATAAGGGTCAAGAATGAGCAACAATGCAAAACCGAGTTGAATTATTGTCAAAGAATTAGCGAAGAATAATTTTTGACTCCTAAAACAGTTAGAATATTTAACTTGAGCCTAAATGTGTTTTAAGTATTAATTTGTGATTTTAATTGGTTATTATCACACATTTTCATAAAACCGGGTTATATATACGATATAGGTTTTATTAGGGCAATTTGGCACATTATTTTGTCTGAGTATCACATATAATTATGCTGTATTTTGAATGGATGAACTAGTTCTATTGCCCGTGAAATTCACGGGGCGTTGTTAATTACTGATTTTTGTTATATTTTTCATTTTGGTACTTAGAGTTGATTGATTATGTCTTCAGGAAAAGTTAGCAATGTTGTGTGTATACCCAACTTTGTAGTTTGTTTTTAGATGAGAACCATTATTAGTAGTAAATACATAATAACAAATTAATCAGGATTACATGTAGATAATGTTGAAATGAAAAGAGACAATTTTTAAATGAAAAGAATTTATTGATTTAGGGTTAAGCTGGAAAAATAGGTGGAATTTCAGACGGAGGTAGTACATTGTCATGATCATTATTTCTAAGGTGCGTTTCTTCAACTCATTATATTATCCATCAGCTGTTTAGATGTTCACATTGTTACATGAAGCTGTAGTCTCCGATGCTTTAGGCCGCATTCTGTTTGTGTTGCGACCCGCCATATCAATCTCTTGTTTTGGTGTGTTAGTCCTGCAAGTTGTTTTATATACAGGGTAAACAATGATTCGTACTGGATCATACGTTAAAGAGTGAAATGTACCTAATTTTCTGTCTGTTTCCTTTTCTCTTTGTTCTCTTATGGCGTGGTTGGAAGCGGCTTCCCATAATGAAGGTGTATCGGACTAACGGGCCTGTTGTTTATTGTTGTTAATCATTTACACCGTGCATATATTTTTTTTTGCAACATTGAAGGTCAAGTTCACTGAAGTACCTTTTCCGTTTCATGATTGGCAAGTTGTTTTATTCTTGGAATTTCGAATTTGGTGTCATTGTCTTTTACCCTTTAACTTAAGCTCTCTCGTTCCCAAAATTGCTCATCCCGTCCTTGACTTTGAATGTGAATGTGATCACCAATACATTCATGTAAAATGCTAAACACTCTTCCTTTTCCATCTTCCTCTAACTCTGTAAGGCTTCAATACCGCCATAGTCAGTATCCAATTTAAAAGGCTATAATCTCATAGAAAATGGCAGTGTCTTCTTCCTGCAAAAGGGAGAACTCGGATTCATTATAATGAAGCTATACCCATACCAACCCCAAATTATTACTATTTGTAGGCCACTTACTTACTTTCTCCCAAATATCTACTACAAATTTCTCATAGCTATTGAACAATACCGACAAAAGATCTTGCATGAATTTGCTTTACTAAATGAATCGCAGTCAATAGAAAATCAATAACCCGATGAAGAGATCAGTACAGATCACCCACAAATAATGTTTCATATAAGATCTTTGTCATCAGTTTCACAGTTTGATGCAATCAATCTACCAATAGCTATTAAATGATATAAAAACATGAGATGAATGAAATAAAATGAAATAGAAGCATACCTGTGAACTAACGATTTTTGTCAAATTATTATACACATTGGTAGATGATTTTAGGGGAACATAGTATGCTATTAACAAGGGGGGGGGGGGGGGGGGGGCGGAATCACCGAGTAAATTGACGGGAAGATGAAATGTAATGATAGAGTAATGACATGAGACAATTGAATTGTCGATTAATGGTGTTGGGCGTTTTTTTACGAGGTGAAGGTGGTGAGTATTCCATTGATGATGGCCTTTATTTCTTTGGCAGTGAAGTGAAGGTAGTATTCAATTTGGGAAGAGTGAGAATAGTCAATAAGGGGAGACCAACAGTTTTGTAAGTATACTTGGCATTTTACGCAAGACATTGAACATTTTAGACCCTAACACGTTGCTTGATTACGCCTTTTTATATTATTGTATAGATGTCATTTTTTTATTTATGTAATTTTCAATTATGTAATTTGTCTCAGTATGGCCTTAGTTTTTTTATCAATATTACCCGTAATGTAAGGGAATATTGATCCGGTTGTAATATTTTGTGATCTCGCATCACTTTTATTGTAATATTTTATTTTTCACAAATGTATAATAAGAAATTCATGTAATTTTATTATATATTTTGTAATTATTTGTAATTCCGGAGTTTCCTAAAGACAGAGTCATTCGGAAAGGCGTTCTGAAAGGGACGATCTCCTTGGGAGGCGTGCACATGAAGTTCAAGGGACCAAGGGAGTTGGTTTCCGAATTTGTAATACATTATTTGATTTTCTATTATTTAAGGGAGGTCATACTAGGAATTTATTTAATTTTTGCATTTTATTTATATGTTTCATGCATATCATATCGAGTTATCAACCGTGTCAATTATAAATTATCAATAGATCACCAATTTAGTTCACTTAAAGGAGATAAATAATAAATTGACTTGACCTCTAATTTTATTGATTGAGACTTAGCCTTGACAAATAGTAGAACCTATGAATCCCAATTTTATTAGGGGGTAGGCTCGGCTCACCAATGTGCTTCCTTTTTACGTTGGGTAAGTGGGGTAATAAACTGTTATTACATCGAAATTTGGTTGTTCTCAATGGAAATATTAGGGTCTATGGCCCATGTGTTCCGGGCTAAAGATGACAATAATGGTATTTCATCGACCAAGAGTTCTAATTGTAGAATCGCTTAAAGAGTTATCCCACCAAATTATATTAATAAAGGTCGTGGAGTCCGTGGCTCACATAAACCCGAGTTGATATAGAATTTGGGTCTTGGAATCATAAGTATAATTGGGTAGAAGTCATTATATAAACAGTTGATCTTGCTTCAGAAGAACCATTTTGGTTTAAAGCAATAAGACGAGATTTTGTAACCACATTACAGTTAGATGTAACCACTATTGAAAACAAGTTAATATAAGCTGTGGTAACATTTTATTAAAAAGTGGCAACATAATCCCGTCTTATTTTTCAAACGGAAATGGTCCGTCTGAAATAAGAATTTGCGTTATATAAATACTTAACTTGTTTAAAATGTTTACAAGTTTTAAAACGATAAATGTTGACATTTCCTTCATCTCCAATTTTGTAGTCAAAACTTGTTTATTTGCATTGGTATTTACCGTCCCACCACACGCACAAACTCTTACCATTGTTTTAAGGCTTAGGTCCTTTATTGATCGATGCAAAATCGAAAAGAATGGTTCTAAATTTCGCGGATTGGAATGGGCAAGTTCGCCTAGCCACCAAAGGTGAAGGTAATCATCATTAACTCACCAAGGCTTATCCCACCACTCCTAATGCGAGGTCAACTAACGTCGTAAGTGAGACCTATGAGACCTACCCAAAAGAAGTCGGTCGAGATCAATAATGCCTTGATCTTCTCTAAGGATGTCGAGCTTCAGAGGAATGTTATAAAGATGAATTCCACATATGAAATCTACCATAAACCCGTGACCATGTTTTCACGAGCTCCTAGAATCATTCAATAAGAAGACGCATCTCAATTTTTCGAACTTAGCATGAAGGATGGTCAAAATGTTAGCCCCACATGCTCAAGATGATTGAGCATGTAGAGGTACTTAAAGGAGCAAGGAATAGCGATTCCCGAGCAACTTGTGATTGACCGTGTACTCCACTCCCTAAATCGTATCACATGGTTTGTTAACTTTAGGGTGAGCTTTAATATGCAAAGCATCACCACGACTCTCCATGAATAGCACAAAGTTCTTGTGCAAGCCGAACGTGATATGGGCTACAATGCTAGCACTAGCAAAGAAGTTTTGAACATCAATGCCAAAAGCAAATAAAAGTTCAAAAAAAGTGGACACAAAGGGAACAAGCCCACACCTTCTAAAGACAATGGAGAAGTTATTGGGAGTAGTTCTTCTGAGTGTAAGAAGGGTGTCGCCTCCAAAGACAAGTGCCATTATTGTAATGGTATAGCCCATTAGAAACGTAATTGTCCTAAATATTTGAGAGATATTAAGACTGGACGAGTTCTTCCAGTAATAGGTAATAGTTCTCCCGGATTTTTATGTTATTGATATTAATCTCAACTTTGGTATATTGATACAAGTTGTTGTCTTCATCCTCCAAATTGGATTTAGGGCATGAGAAGAAAGACAAGGCAAAGCAAGCTTGAGGGGATCTCCAAGATGAGGAAGCTAAGGTAGCCACCACATAGAGGAGACCTATGGATTGACTTGGCGCTATTTTGCTATTTGTCTTCCTAGTTTTTTTGAATGTTGTTTTGGAACTTTTTATTTCCATGTTAGACATGGAAACTTTTTTTTATTTCCATTTTTAAAGACAATTGTTGTACTTTATAATGATGGCTTGGTTTTCAACCCAAGTCATTATATTAATGGATTTTGATGTTCTTAAACTTTTCATTATACAAAGTTAATATCGTAAACATAATGTATTGTGACTAATTGATCATATAAGAAAATGTAATGATTGGATCATTATAATCACCTAAGTTATGAATTAGATTCTCACTTATGGACTTGTGACTAAACATCAACTTATTTAAAATAAGAAAGATCAATTGCATAGTCAAATCGAGTTAATAAACTCACATTTGGGGATTTACAATTCATATAAGTCCTAAGATTAGATCTTTTAACGCCAATACGACTCCATACAAGCTATGGAAGGGATAAGAATCCTAAATTTGTTCAAGACATGGATGGAAATCCAAGTATTTAGCTTAGAGAGAACAAGTCTATTGAAAAAGCTAGAATACGAAGTCTAAACAAATAAGTTTACCATAGATCACTCAAAGTTAATATGAGCTTTTACCTCATTAAATCTAAAGAACAAAGCTGTTTGTGGCTCATGGTGCTATCCTTCAAGAAAATATGTATAATTTCAAAAGGATAGAGTCGGAGAAAATTTGCCAAAAATTAATTTTTGGATAGGGAGACAAGAGAATATGTTCTCAAGTCGTCCAAGGTTAGAGGCTAGTAGTTAAAAGAAGATATACTTTTTGAAAGTAATAAGACTATGATCTATGAAATGGCCGTTAGTAATTCCAATTCGAATTTGTTGCATAAGAGCCTTAAAATCGAAGATGGAATCTATGCATATAAATAAATTTACGTGGAGATCAAGTTTGGAACATTCTAGGGTAAATAAAACTTTAAGGTAATGAATTGCATAGATACACATAAAGATGTCTACATATTTAAGTTGAAATATAACCATCTTTGAGATCCAAGATTATCGTTCCTACACCTCGTTGAAAGTATATGTATAACAAGTAGTTGTTAAAAACCACTTTTCTGAATGAGAATTTAGAAAAGGGGTGTTTATATAATACAAACATCAACTATCATACGAAGCTTAAGAGATCAATCTGTGATCCTGAGAGAGTGCTTAAGAGGTTGTAATGATCATTGCATGATAAGAGAGAATGGTTTCCTCGAATTGTCGAACAGCCATGTTTATACATGAAGTTAAGAGGGAGCTAGATCTATCATGTATTGACATGAAGTTAAGTGGGAGTTAAAATTGTCATGTTTGGACATGAAGATTAGTAGGAGCAAATTGTCTTTCATGTCTTGTATTGTATGTAAGAGACATATTAATCATTGGGAATGATGTACTGACATTGTCTTCCGTGAAGGAGTGTTTGGGAAATCATTTCTAGATGAAAGACTTGGAAGATGGATATCGCATCTTAAGTATCCAAAATCTATAGTGATAGATAAGAGAGGATATTGGCATCAAGATAAGAATCTTATGTTGATAAGATCCTTCATCTATTTCAACAAAGTTGTGTAGGTTATTCATATTGATGAAAGTGGGATCACTATGAAATAGTCATAGTCATCCACTGAACCTAAGAGTTGTTGATCACGTGATTACTAATGTTTCCACCATTAGACCAATCATGTATGCCATGATATGCACATACCTTGATGACTTGTATGCTTGGAGCATGACAAGCCAATAAAAATTAATCCATATGAGAGTCATTTGATAGCCTTCAAGAAGATCCATGAGTTTCTCGAGGAGAACTATTTAAGGATTTATTCTTGTGTTTGGTAGAGATAAATTAGTCATGTGTTAAAGGTTACACAAGCACAAGTTTCCAAACTTGCATTGATTTGTTGAAATATCTGGCTAACTTTTGTTATATTCAAAGCAAATAACTAAAAAGTATGATTGAAGAGTCAATCATTAAGAATTCTACAAATGGAGTCTTAGTACATTATGATGAGGATAAGGTGGCTTATAAGGAACTAATAGTAGATCTTTTCACCAAGATACATGTCACATAGTTATCATGATAACGAATGGGAGCATCTTTTAAGTTAAAGTGCCCAACACTAGATAGAGATCTAGACATGTACATAGATAAATATGTTATTAGGAATAACGTTGAATGGAAGGAAAAAGAAATTCATCAGGTAGGAATAAATGAATATATGGTATATTCACTACCCAAACTTTTATTGCATTTTAACAAGATCGCCAAGAAGTGTCATGGATCATATAGACTTTAGATTATAAGATATGAAGTAATAACATTGTGTTGATTGTTCATATATGATAAATCATATTTATCGTTTGAGTTTCTAAAAACTCATTTTGTGCCTTGTTATATCCAAATAGGTTGTAGTGACAACTTTGAACCATATTAAAGTAAACTGGATTAACATAGCATTGGTCCATAGCTGCTTATATGAGGTGACGTCTCCAAGTGACTGGAGTGTGATGCGATTGATGGCAAGTTCAAGTGTCATAGGCTCATAAGGGATGACTAATCGATCACATAGGCAGACTGTATGGGACATTCTGACGGGCAGTGGCCGCTTATAAAGTTCTGGCAATTTTATAGCCTGGTCGTAGCGAGACCTACTATAGTATTCTTTTTGTGTCACTTCTATAGACTAAAGACTGTTCGCCCAAGTCGACACAGTATCTAATTGACTTTGATTTTTCCCCCAAGCCATTCTGTAAAACGGGATGAATGGGCAATTATTGGGTCATAAAGAACTGTGAGTGTAGAAAGGGAATAGTGCGATAGGAATTGTCCAACCCCTTGTCATGGTTAAGTAATATCTCAGAGCCACTCGAGGAGTAGTGAAATGGAAATGCGTGGCCACCTTGCATTGAGTGCGGGATTATAATAGGACAAGAGAATTGGTGACGCAAACTTGTTTTGGAGTATTTGTCCTCAACAATAGTGCGATCACTTAATTAAATCTCAATAAAAAAAATACAAAGGGATGATAAATATTATAGTCAAGTGATCCACAATAATTGGTAACGATTAACCTACTTGTTGGACCAATTTCATAGTTTTGATAATGACATATGTTTACGTAATAATATGTTTTACTCGATATATCATATGCGTGTAATTGTGTGCTTTAGTCTTATTATAGCTAGCAACAATTATGAGAAGAAAGATCAAAGTTAGGCATAACTTTGATAAAGTCTGTGAGACAAAGTTATAACAACTTCAGGAATAACTTTGGAAGTGAACATGAAAGTTATAGCTAACCAGGCATAACTTTAAAGAAAATCGCTTCAAACAAGATCTACATCAAACTACACAAGACTCGAGATGGAGGGTCTTTGTGATCAAGATGAAGAGATGATCCGTATACTGAAGATCTTTGTGAAGATTAGATAGTATAGGTCGTCATTCGGTAACTATTCCATTCGAGAGATTTTATGTTCAAAAGTTATAGCTTTAGTCTATGACTTTGGATGATAAAATATTGATGCATGATTTTGGAAATAAAATGTTTTGAAATGTTTTCAAAAGTGAAAGAGTATTTTTATATTTATCAAAAGTTTTATTAGAGAATATATTTATGAGATTGTATTGGTTAGTAATACAACTTATGGGTTGTCATGCTACATAGGGTTTCTAATATATTCTATCTCAATTTGTTGTTAAGCTAATTAGCCCACCTAGTGTTTGAGCCACCTAGGGTTTCGTGAAACCTAGTAATTGTGCCACCTAGGGATGCGTGCCTCCTAGAGTTTCGTGAGCTAGGAATCCGGCCTCCATAGGTTTGTTTTCCTTGTTTACCTAATCTAGGATTCTACTATATCTTTACAACAATATTTTGAGATATTAAGATAAATATATTTCTATAAGATAAACCAAATAATATTTTGAGATAAAGATATTTCTAAAAGATAAGCAAATATTATTTTATGATAAGATAAGTATCTTTATTAAATATTATACTAGGGTTTTAGATCTACTATGATTCTACTACTATAAATACTCATTCTCATACAAATTGTAGAACACACAAAATACACTACATTTACACGACTACATATTTACTTGTGTTGATTTTCCAAAATCGTTTTAAAGCAAACCTTTGAGCAAATATTTATTATTTTTAGAGTTTGTTTTTCAAAAGAGTCGTGCATCAATTATTATCAATCGCTTGAGTGAAATACGTTATTGGATAATAGTACATCATTATAAGCTTACAATTCTTTAACGGGAATCTGTGTGAGTTATATTGTACTTTCTTATTAGCGTAAGATAGTATAGAGTATTTAGCGATACTCACCTTGAGTTATAATCATAGTGTTGATTATACGAGTGGGTTGGTAATTTTTGTAATCCGTAGAAAGGTACTAAAAATTATTAATCGAGAATAGTGGACGTAGGTTTCAACGTGTGAAACTGAACCACTTCAAAAATCGTGTGCCTCTCTCTTATCTCTTTACTTTTCGTTATTTCGTTATTCGCGCTTACTTTGATTAATTAATTAGTTGATTTTAATTCATAAGATCAAATAATTAATTACATATCATATAAATCGAAAAAGTGGGGCTAGTTTTTAATACTCAATTCACCCCCCCCCCCTCTTTCGTATTCGATCAATAGACTCTACAATTGGTATCAGAGCCTCGTGCTCTTGATTGCCTTACAGCAAGGAGTCTGATCCATTTATCCTTTTATTTTTATTTATTTTCCGCTGCATTTAATTTTATTTTAATGGATTCCAAACATCTGAAGTGTCCCGTATTCGATGGGAAGAACTACAGTCTATGGAAAAATATGATGACCCATTTCATAAAGGGTAACGATTGGGAGTGTTGGCTAATCATTAAGAATGGTCCTAATAAGATCATGCTTGGAACGGCTACTGGCACTTCCATCGAAAAGAAAGAAGATGACTATGTTGAGGCAGATTATAAGAAAGCTGAGAAAAATTCAAAGGCTATTAGTCTGTTGCAAAACGGCATGACCCATACTGAATTTGATCGTTTCTCATCTAGTTCTACTGCCAAGGAAATATGGGATGGTCTTGAGTTAGCCTATGAGGGGACAACTGTTGTCAAAAAGCAACGTATTGCATTACTTATGCGAAAATACGAACTGTTCTCCATGGAACAAAATGAATCGCTTGACAGCATGTCCACTCGCTTCTCTAGTATCATTAATGAATTGAAAAATCTTGGAAAAACTTTTGACTCCGAGGAAATTGCCAGGAAGATCCTTAGAAGTCTATCTAAACGATGGAGACCTAAGGTGACGGTAATTGAGGAATGTAAAGACCTATCTGACCTATCTTATCAAGAGCTACTTGGAACCCTAATGGCTCACGAGATCACTCTTGATGAAGATGAGGCAAATGATAGTAATAGCAAGAAAGTGGCTTTACAAGCCGAATCTAGTGAAAGACATGATTCGGATCTTGAAGATGAAACTTCGGATCTTGAAGATGAAACAGTATTATTTGCTAGACGTTTTAAGAAAAAATTCTTTAATAAACCACAAGGGAAAACGTTTAACAATAACACTAACAAATCTTACAAAAAGCCAATTGAGTCAAAAGGGTCTCTTTCAAGTCGTGGTTGCTTCAAATGTGGGGATAATGATCACATGATCAAAGATTGCCCCACATGGAAGAAAATCAAAGACAAAAATCAACGAGACAAAACCAAGAAGGAATTCAAGCAAGTGATGATGGCTTATTGCTGGGGAGATCTCGACACAGAGGACGACGAGTCAGAGGAAGAGGAAGTCGCCAACTTGTGTCTAAGCAACGTCAGTCTTGACCTAATTTCTGACAGTGACAATGAAAGCGAATCCGAGATGTGTCTTGTTGGCAACTCAGATTCAGAACCAGATTCAGAAGATGACGAAGAGGTTAGTCATCTTGAACTTAAAAAGCAAGTTAAGAATTTATCTAAGAAGTCTTTAATTAAGTATTTTGAAGAAGCCTTAGATCATTGTCATGAACAGAGTCTTGAATTAAAAGATCTTAAAGAACAAATTCTTGATATTGCTGAGGAAAACCAACTTCTAAAGGCCAAAGCTAAAAAGCTCAAGTCTAAAGTTATGGCAACTTCAGCTATAACTTCAGACAAGACAAATGTTGAGAAAGAAGCTCTTGAGTCTAAAGTTATAGCTAATGAAGCTATAATCTCAAAGTTAAAGCTCAACATTAAGCATCTTCAAGCCAAAGTTATAGCTAATGAACCTATAACTTTAGAATTGAAGAAAATCAATGAGCTCCTACAATCTGAAGCTAAGGCAAAGGAAATGGTTATCCTTGATTACGAGAAAGTAAACTCTTTTCTTTCTGAGCAATTGAAAGATTTGAAGGCTGAATTCTCCCAAGCCAAAAGTCAACACAATGAGGAGAAACTTATCTTGAACAAACGTTTCAATGATTTTCGTGAAAATTTTAAAAAGAACAATCCCTCCAAAGACTCGAATGTAGATCATTCGTCGTGTGAAAAAGAAATTCAGTCTTTGAAGGAATTGCTCCTACATGCACGAAAATTTCATGATAAGTGGGAAGGAAGTCAGAAGGTCTTAGACTTCCTTACCGAACAATCTAATTATAACATGAAGATGGGTCTAGGTCATGAATGCTATAGTCGTAGAGACCATGATAACTGCAAATCCACTCCTTCTGACCGTGATTTCAGAAGAAGGAAGTATGTCAATCTTTCAGAATATCTGATTTGCAATTATTGTGGTCACAACGGTCATGTTAAAGATAATTGTGTTAAATATGTTAACGACAACTAAAATCAAACTGATTTTGTGAAAGAGCATAACGCGTCTAGTGTTAATGAGTCCGAATCTGAACCTCAACGTGATGAGGTTAGAAATAATGAGTTTAGATGGTTTTATGACATGGCTTTCGATTACACATCTGTACCTTCAAAATCTAAACCTTATGTGAATCAGAAGCAGTCATTTGAACCTAATGTGCATCGTAACAATGACAAACAATATAATAAATCTAGCAAACCCTATCCTAAGAAGAAAAGAATTGTCAAACAGGTATGGGTTAGGAAGGATCAAATACATAGAGTCACTAACCACAAAGGACCCAACTTAGCGTGGGTACCTAAAAACTGTATTTGACTCTCTTGCAGATAATAGTGAAAGAAAACAATCTATGGTATCTCGACAGTGGATGTTCGAGACACATGACTGGAAATAAGAATCTTTTTCTTTCACTAGAGCCCTTCAATGGTGGCAAGGTCACCTTTGGAGACAACAAGAAGGGCAACATAATCGGTGTAGGTAAGATTGGTATATCTTCTTCACATGCTATTAATAATGTATATCTGGTAGATGGCCTTAAGCATAACTTGCTAAGTATCTCCCAATTATGCGACAAAGGCAATAAAGTCATTTTTCATTCAAATGTTTGTCGCATCATAATTGAAGGTACTAGTACCGTTATCTTAAAAGGGTTACGTAAACGGAACGTGTATATGATTGATTTAAACAAAGTCACTACAAGTTCCTTTACGTGCATGAAAGTCACCGTGGATGATTCATGCTTGTGGCACAAGAGGTTTGCACACATCAGTCCAACGATTTTAAAGAAACTCAAGTCTTGGGATTTAGTTGAGGATCTACCCTCAATCAAATTCGAACAAGAAAAGATGTGTGACTCATGTACCCGTTGTAAACAAGTTAGATCTTCATTCAAACCGAAACGAGTAGTAAGTACAGAGCGTCCACTTGAGTTGGTACACATGGATTTGTGTTGACCTATGAAAGTCAGAAGCCGCGGTGGATCAAGGTACGTATTCTTCCTAGTCGACGACTACTCAAGGTACGTATGGCCTATCTTTCTCTTTACTAAAGATGAAACTTTCGATGAGTTTGTAGTACTAATGAAGCTCGCCCAAAACAAGTATGATAAAAAGTTAGTTTCCATTCGTACAGATCATGGCACCGAATTTGATAATCAAGCTTTTATAGAATATTGTAGGGAGAATGGTGTAGGACATAACTTTTCTGCACCACGAACCCCACAACAAAATGGTGTCGTGGAACGTATGAATAGAACATTAGAGGACATGGCCCGCACTATGCTTTTGTGTAGTGGCCTTCCTAAGAGCTTTTGGGCAGAAGCCATTAGTACTGTATGCTATGTGCACAATAGAGCTATGATTAGACCTATTCTCAAAAAGACTCCCTATGAACTTTTAAGAGGGAGAAAACCCAATATAGCTCACCTTCGTTGTTTCGGTAGTAAATATTTTGTCCATAACAATGGAAAAAGCAATTTGAGCAAATTTGATCCACGAAGTGACGAAGCTGTGTTTGTTGGATATTCTAATCATAGTAAAGCTTTTAAAGTTTTTAACAAAAGAACGTTGTGCATAGAGGAAAGTGTTCATGTTGTATTTGATGAGGATAATGTGCCTGAGCTAGTTGAACAGAATGAAGAAGAAGACATGAATGATCCAGATTTTCGCCTTTCAAGGGAAGACGAGATAGATAATAATGAAGAAACTATTGAAGGAATCAATGATGAACTTGATAAAACCGCAAATGACCTTGAACAGAGAACTGAGACAATTGTTGATGATACAAATGTCTCTTCTCAAAACAAGGAAAAGGAAACTGAAGTTATAGCTGATGATGCTATAACTTTGAACCAGAACCAAGATGGTGTAACTGAAGTTGTACCAACTTCAGCTATAACCCCAGAGTCCAGCTCAGGGGGAACCAATCTTGATTCTGAATCAGTTGAGGAAAATGATAGTTCATCAGATGATGATGAGCCTAGGAACTCTAAGAAATGGAAATATAAGAGTTCTCATCCTATGGATAGTATCCTAGTAAGTTTGAATAAGGGAGTTCAAACGAGGCGAACATTAAATAACTTTTGTTCATTCTATTCTTTTCTATCTACCATAGAGCCTACCAACATCAAAGAAGCTCTTGCAGAATCCGACTGGATTGTAGCAATGCAAGAGGAGCTTCAACAGTTCGAACGTAATAAAGTATGGCACCTTGTGCCACGACCTCCTAATCGAACTGTGATTGGTACTCGATGGGTATTCAGAAATAAATTGGATGATTCAGGAGTTATAGTTCGTAACAAGGCTCGATTGGTCGTTCAAGGTTATAATCAACAAGAAGGGATTGATTATGACGAGACATTCGCTCCAGTAGCAAGACTTGAAGCTATTCGCTTGCTCATCGCCTTCGCAGCTCATAAAGGAATGAAATTATTCTAAATTGACGTTAAGACTGCATTTCTTAACGGTTATTTTGAAGAAGAGGTTTTTGTTGAACAACCTCCTGGATTTTTGAATAGCAAGTTTCAAAACCATGTTTTTAAACTCGATATAGCTTTATATGGTTTGAAACAAGCGCCTAGGGCGTGGTACGACAGATTGTCAAATTTTTACTACAAAACAATTTTAAAAGAGAATCTGTCGAAAAACCCTATTTCTAAAATCCGAGGGTTCTGATTTACTTGTCGCTCAAATTTATGTAGACGATATTATTTTTGGATCTACTAACAATAAATTGTGCAAGTATTTTTCAGATCTTATGACCTCAGAATTTGAAATGAGCATGATGGGAGAATTGAAATTCTTCCTAGGATTGCAGATTCAACAAACCAAAAAAGGGATAAAGATTCACCAAGAAAAATATGTCAAGGAGCTAATCAGAAAATTTGGTATGGAAAACGCTCATCCAATGGACATGCCTATGGTAACTGACAAAAAGTTGACTTTAGACGAAAATGGTAAGTCCGTAGATGAGACTACATATCGAGGTATGATTGGTTCTTTATTATATTTAACTGCAAGCAGACCTGACATTATGTTCAGCGTATGTGTCTGTGCTAGATTTCAATCATGTCCTAAAGAATCACATATGATTTCAGTTAACTGTATCTTGAGATACTTAATTGGTACATCTAATTTATATTTGTGATATCCACTTGAGTGTAATTTCGATCTAGTAGGATATTCAGACGCAGATTATGCGGGATAATCTTTAGATAGAAAAAGTACCTCTGGATTTGCTACGTTTGTTGGACCATGCATAATTACTTGGGGCTCAAAGAAGCAAAATTCGGTTGCGTTATCTACTGCAGAAGCCGAATATATCGCTGCAGAACTGGTATGTTCTCAACTACTTTGGTTAAAGCAACAACTTTGTGATTATGGTGTTAATGTTGGTTGTATGCCTGTATTCTGTGATAATACGAGTGCTATTATTATTTCTAAGAACCCAGCTCAACATTCTCGTATTAAGCATATAGACATTAGACATCATTTTTTGCGTGACCATGTAGAAAAGGGCAACATTAAACTCGAATTTTGTAGTACTGATAATCAATGGGCTGACATTTTAACAAAGACGTTAGCAAGAAGATGTTTTGAGATTTTGCGGTTGGAAATTGGTTTAATCGGTAGCAATTAAATTCATCTTATTTATTTTGTGAACCTGCGTGACTGGCTAGAATAAGACGAGATTGTATGACTGTGTCCGCATATTTCATTGCTAGTATATTTGTGTTTAATATAATATATTTTACGTGAGTATCTTGCATATTAAGTGTTTTATGGAAATTGAATTATGAACCACATATTTGCCAAAAACCATCTTATTCACTTTCCAAAATTGAGCCAAATTCTACCCATTTATCCTATACTAGCCGAAATTCTCAAACAAAATCACCTAACCATATATTTTTATTTACCTAATTCTATCCTTACCATATCCCAAAATTAATTACCTAAGATTCCTTTTCCTACCCAAATTCAAAAAAAAAAAGGAAAAAGAGGAATAGAGCCGGCGCTACACGGCTACTCTACAAAAACATCACCACCCAAACTCCAAAACCCAAACCGAGTCGGGTTCGGTGCTTGAAGGTACAAAAAGGCATCGATTAATAAAAAAAAAGGTACAAAAGGGTGTTAGTGAAGACAAAAAAAAAAAAAAAAAAAAAAAAAAAAAAAGGTGGTTCGGTTGTTATTAAATTGAGAGTGGCTGATTTTTAGGGGCTTGAATCGAAATTGGATGTGTTTATGGGAAAAGTAATGGAGCGCTTAGACGCGCAGGACAAGAAGATTGATTCGGTATTGGACAAGGTTGTTCAAGCCGTGGCAGTGGGTTCCTCTAGCTCTACCCGTGACCAAGGTGGGTCGGGTGTGAGTCGTGAGATGAGGATGTGGATGACGGGTGTGGATGATTGCCTTGCTAAGTTGGAAAGGAACATTGTCGATTGTAAACAAGAAATGTATAGGCAAAGGGATCGGATGACATATTTGGTGAGCCAAGGCGGTTCTTTGGTTAAGAGTGGTACGGAAATGCGTGAGGGGATGTGTACTATCTTTGATGCGACGGAGGCTCTTTCAATAAAAGTTCGGAACTTTGACGTTTGCCTCACCGCTCAAGCTACACATGTGTCCTCGTGCCTTGACCGACTCTCCACTCTCGAGTACCGCACTAGGCCCGGTTATAAAGCACCCTAATCTCACCCGCCCACCCACAATGCCTTGATTTTCTTACCTTAGCTTGTTTCTTTCTTTAACTACTTAACCAATTCGGCCCATTTTGGCTTGTTTAAACTTTGTTCTATTCGGCCCAATGGCAACTAACAATATGTTTTGTGGTTTGTAGTTCATTATTAACATTTGCACTCGATTTTGCTTGGTATATATCGTTTTATATTGCGTATTTTGCATATCTATTTCTTGCCTTGACATGTGTTATTCTAGTCGTTTCATGTCTTTGTTCTTGTCTTTTCAATGATGCCAAGAGGGGGAAGAAATGATATGATTTGAGTCTTTGCTTAAGCTTGCTCCTTGTCAAGACTCGTTATCTCTTAAAGTCTTTCAAGCTATAACTTTGGCTAAGTTGTTATGTTCTTGCGATCAAAGTTGCTATAACTTTGGAGTGCTTTGTTGAGGGGGAACCATACTTAGTCACTATGTTAAGAGGAAATCATAAGAGACTTGTCATCATCAAAAAGGGGGAATTTGTTGGACCAATTCATAGTTTTGATAATGACATGTGTTTACGTAATAATATGTTTTACTCGATATATCATATGCGTGTAATTGTGTGCTTTAGTCTTATTATAGCTAGCAACAATTATGAGACGAAAGATCAAAGTTAGGCATAACTTTGATAAAGTCTGTGAGACAAAGTTATGACAACTTCAGGAATAACTTTGGAAGTGAACATGAAAGTTATAGCTAACCAGGCATAACTTTAAAGAAAATCGCTTCAAACAAGATCTACATCAAACTACACAAGCCTCGAGATGGAGGGTCTTTGTGATCAAGATGAAGAGATGATCCGTATACTGAAGATCTTTGTGAAGATTAGATAGTATAGGTCGTCATGCGGTAACTATTCCATTCGAGAGATTTTATGTTCAAAAGTTATAGCTTTAGTCTATGACTTGGGATGATAAAATATTGATGCATGATTTTGGAAATAAAATGTTTTGAAATGTTTTCAAAAGTGAAAGAGTATTTTTATATTTATCAAAAGTTTTATTAGAGAATATATTTATGAGATTCTATTGGTTAGTAATACAACTTATGGGTTGTCATGCTACCTAGGGTTTCTAATATATTATATCTCAATTTGTTGTTAACCTAATTAGCCCACCTAGTGTTTGAGCCACCTAGGGTTTCGTGAAACCTAGTGTTTGTGCCACCTAGGGATTGCGTGCCTCCTAGGGTTTCGTGAGCTAGGAATCCGGCCTCCATAGGTTTGTTTTCCTTGTTTACCTAATCTAGGATTCTACTATATCTTTACAAAATATTTTGAGATATTAAGATAAATATAAGAAGATAAACCAAATAATATTTTGAGATAAAGATATTTCTAAAAGATAAGCAAATATTATTTTATGATAAGATAAGTATCTTTATTAAATATTATACTAGGGTTTTAGATCTACTATGATTCTACTACTATAAATACTCATTCTCATACAAATTGTAGAACACACGAAATACACTACATTTACACGGCTACATATTTACTTGTGTTGATTTTCCAAAATCGTTTTAAAGCAAACCTTTGAGCAAATATTTATTATTTTTAGAGTTTGTTTTTCAAAAGAGTCATGCATCAATTATTATCAATCGCTTGAGTGAAATACGTTATTAGATAATAGTACATCATTATAAGCGTACAATTCTTTAACATGAATTTGTGTGAGTTATATTGTACTTTCTTATTAGCGTAAGATAGTATAGAGTATTTAGCGATACTCACCTTGAGTTATAATCATAGTGTTTATTATACGAGTGGGTTGGTAATTTTTGTAATCCGTAGAAAGGTACTAAAAATTATTAATCGAGAATAGTGGACGTAGGTTTCAAAGTGTGAAACTGAACCACTTCAAAAATCGGGAGCCTCTCTCTTATCTCTTTACTTTTCGTTATTTAGTTATTCGCGCTTACTTAGATTAATTAATTAGTTGATTTTAATTCATAAGATCAAATAATTAATTACATATCATATAAATCGAAAAAGTGGGGCTAGTTTTTAATACTCAATGCACCCCCCCCCCCCCCCTCTTTCGTATTCGATCAATAGACTCTACACTACTAGACTTTGACGTAACTGTCGTATGACGTGAAAGTCCATAGACCTTAATTAGACTCCTCTAATTAGTTGCTAAATTACTTGTTAATTTAGTATTTAATGATCTATGTAACATGCATGCAAATATAAAGACATTTATATAAAAGAAGAAATTTCCTCACATTGATATGGAAATATATATGGGCACAACAAGAACTTCTTCTTGTTGTTCTTGAGCTATAATATGGATGAACACAGAAATCTCCAAAGTAGAAGACCTCCTTCAAGTTGCACCAAGATGACACCAAATAATCTACCCTTATTATTAACTAGATAATAAGATAGATGATATACTACTAATATTAGACTATATTACTACACTAGTAATACTTAGGAAATATTAGTATATGAGAGTTTTTAGTGAGAGGAAGGATTTTAGAGAGAAGTGTAAAATTGCACAAAATGAAGTAATTGAAAAATGAACACAATTGCTCATTTTAAAGCCAATATGGCCGGACCACATTGTCCAAAAAAGGACTCTTATTTTGTTTAATTTGATCACATGCATTAGAGTGGAGTGTTGTAGTATAAGTGATAATTATTTCTACTTGATATGTCACTTTCAATTGGTCACTAAAGAGTGTTAATAAGAGCAACAATCACCACCATGTAACTAGCAACATAACCGGCCATTATGGCCTAGTTTGGTCCATTTTGATTTTTGATATTTGTCTGACAAATACTTATTGATCATATGGTTAATTATCTTGTATAATTAAGTGTTAATTTGATCATATAACAATTATATGACTCAATTAAATAAATAATATGTACTTAACATTTTAAGTAATATTTTTACCATTATATCAATATATAATGGGTCCCACAATGCTTAGTTAATTTATTTTACAACTCCTTGTAAATATAATTAACTAATTACCTCTATCTCAAAACCTCAACTAATTTAGTAATTTAACGATTAATTACTAAGTTAAATCTTATTTAATCGTATTAAAATAAGATATAAATTTATTAGTCAATTATCGCATAATTGAAAAATAAGCTTAATCGAATTTGAGTTCTTAACTCAATTTCTAACAATTAGCTCTCGTACATATCGAATATATGTAATGTACTAATTAACTGTATCGTATACAAATAATTAGTTACTATTTGGATTTCATCCTTTAGGTGTGACCGAAAGGGATCAGTTGATCACCGCCGTCATACGACAATAACGTCAAACTCTAGTCAGCCAACCGTTATTGATTTACGTTAATCAACTGACTAATCATATATATAGTCAATAGATATCCCAATTATATTCCTTAATAAGATTTATCATGTGGCGCACTATTGTGGAGGACACCTACTCCAACAATCTCCCACTTGTCTGACACAAGTGTGCGTCACTAATTCTCTTGTCTCTTTATCACATCTCCCACTCAACGCAAGGTGTCTTTCAGGTCGCACTTGCGATTGACAATATCTAGAGTGGTTTTCTCGATAGGGAGAGTAACTGTCTGACCGGAAAATCTACCATAGATCTCTTTCCGAGCGTGGCCACGCATTTACAGTAACTTCTCCTCGAGTGGCCTAAAGATGTTTTTACCCAACGTGGGTGGACAATTCCTGTTGATCCATCTACTCTGTATGATGCAGATCACCATGATCCAGAAGAAGTCCATCGCCCTCCTTTTACGGCACGACCTAGAACATCAACCAAAACCAATCGGAAACTGCACCGACTCAGATAGACGGTCGCCTGTCAAAAGAATCGACTTATAGGAATAAGATAGAAGACCCTGCCACGACCCATGCAAATCAAATAATTGGATTTAAGGGTCTCTACAATGTCACTGTCCACGACAGAGTGGTCATACAGTCTGTCTTAAAATGTAACGACCAGTCATCTCCATGACCCCATGGTGCTGAACCACCCTCGCTCGACTCAATCTAGTCATTCGAGACGTCACCTCATTGAGTGACTAGGGACAAAATACTAAGTTCATCCTGTTCACTTGAATTGGGTTCAACCTTTCTTTCAACCAATTCGGATAAACAAAGTATGAAAATTTAGTCAAACTAAATAAAGGAGTTTTTAATGAAACTCTAACAATGAATGCGATTATCAAATATTTGGAAAAATTGATACGCTATCAATAATTTCATATCTTATAATCTTTAGCAATTCAGGTACATATGTCAATCCCCATTGAAATGACATGACTATCATGTTCAGCCTGCAAAAAGCATGGCTAATGGATTAGCAATACTTGCATCTTTCCCATCGTTCTGATTGCTAATTCTCTTTGTCTACGTAATCTCATATTACATAAAACTTTCTGAGTACGTGTCTAGGTTTGAATCTAGACTTAGGACTCTTGGCCTAAAGGTAGTTCCCACTGTTTTACCAGTATAATGGGATAGGATATACAACTACAGGAACTACTTCTAGTCCCTCCAATACAGTCCAATCCAAGCTACCTTCATATGCATCATCATATGACGCAATGTACTCCATTTCCGTTGTGAAATCCGCAATGATAAACTGCCTGGAACACTTCCAGCGGATACATGACATTTATATTTGAAAATGTCACTCCTACTTGGAACCTTTCCAATAGTATTTTCTGTTTGGAACTCTTCCAACAGATAAATCTTCTATGAAACACAGCCAGTTCGTGATTTCAAAACACTTTGATCAGTTTGGAAACTGAAGTCTGTGTAAACTCTTACACACAACTCACTATAAACTCCAAACATATGAAACATATCTTTAGTCCTTCGCAAGTACTTAAGGATGTTCTTTATGGCTATCAAGTGACTCGCACTTGGATTTAATTGCAAATGATTCGTCATACTCAAAGCATGCGAAATGTCGGATTGAGTATACATCACAGCGTATATAATTGATCCCGCAGCGGAAGCAAAAAGGAATCAATTATTATGTGTTCAACTTTCTTGAACTAGTCAAAGATCTTATCAATATAAGAATTTTGACTCAATGCTAATATCCTTTTAGATTTATCTCCATAATTCCAGATATCTAAAAGATGTATTCTACTTCTCCAAAATCTTTCATCATCTAAAATGATCAATATGTCTCCACATATAAGACTGGTGAAAACCATATTACTCCCACTAAACTTCATGTATAAACATAATTCCTCGAGATATCGAGAAATATTTTATGACATGATTGACACACCAATTCCAACTCTTTAGTGCTTACTTAAGACATCCTCTTAAGCTTGCAAATTAACTTAGGATAGTTGGGATCTACGAACCCACAGGTGAATATAAAATATACTACCTCTTCTAGAATCGTATTCAAGAAGGTGGTTCTTGAGGTCCAATTGACATCATACTATTATGATATGCTGTAATCGCTAAGTATATTCGAATGGATCAAAAATTAAGGTTGGTGCAAAACTCTTTGCCTACCAATTTATCTTTGAAAACATTTTAATGTTCATCCATGCAAAATTCGATCTTAATAAATCAATTTACATTGAAGAGGTCGTACTTCTTCAAGTAAAATTTACCAGGTCACATACATGTTCATCATGCATGGATTTCATTACAAATCGCATGACTCTAAGCCATAGCAAGAAGTTGGGACCAGAAACAGTCTTTTATAAGTCACAGATTTAGAATTCATCACTTATTAAGATAAAATTCCACCTGGCCTCCTAGGTTCCGAAGAAACAACTAGTGAACAAGCAATGAGGAAAACCTTTTCCAGACCATATGCTCAGTTTGTGGCTCTTGAAACATTTTCTCCCACTCTGTCTTATCAAGAAATAATCGTATTTTTATTGAAAGACAGCATCACGAGTCACAAACGCTTTGTTCTCGTGGTCAATGTGGGAACATTCAAATAACTTATAAATTAGGTACGCTACCTACCCATATCGTATATGGAATGAAATCAGACTGTTTTAAATGTGTTTTATTATGGTGGGAAAAGAAATAGCAGACAAAAAATATTAAGATCCCAAGGTTAGTCAAATGGCTCATTTTGACTTGATAAAGACAAAACCATATCGTATAAGGTTTTGTTTCTCTATTCAACAACACCTTATCTAATAATGTGTGTTAGAGAAGTTAACTTGTGAAACCATTTCACAATACTTTTGGTGAAAATCAAAGTCAATACTTAGATATTTATAGTTACGATTTAGTCGTAAGTCCTTGATCTAATGCTCTTAGTGGTTAACTACTTCTCTTTGAAGCTCTTTGAACTTTTCAAAGATTTCTCTTAGCACCTCATTAAGTAGAATCAAACATAATATCTACTTAAATCGTCGGTAAATAAAGTGAAGTAATCATTACCATATCTGGTTGTTTTTGTTATTGGACTACACATATTCTTATGTAATGGGGCCAATAACTCACTAGTTCGATTTCCTTTTAAATAAAAAAGGGCACGAATCATCTTGCCTTGAATACAAGATTCACACGCACCATAAGATTCAAAATCAGATGGTTTAGGGATAGTTGTCAATACTAGCCTCTTAATGTGCTACACAATCAAGAATTAAGATTAGATTAGGGTCACCAATTTTGAGCCTTTACAATCTATATGACAAGTAATTACTAGTTTAGGTCAAGAATATAATTACCTTTGATTGGTATGGGATAACCATTGACCAAGTATAGGCATAAAAAGATACAACGCTTGTTCTATTCACAAAAGTGAAACACTTGTGTCGTACACCAAAGTGGATACTATATTCTTTATTTAGAGGTCATGTACATAATAACGTTTCTTAAAGTATACCTCTAAATTCAAAACTAGATTGATGATATTATAACTTTTATATGTCTCTATAGAAATAAAACTACAATAGTTATATTTCCCTTGTAGGTCGACATTTAATTATGGTTAGTCGTCGCACGAATCATTATTATATGCATTGAATACATTGATGAAAACCATAATAGGTATCTAATACCCAAAATTGCATTTAGCAAAATAAATGTCGATCATATAGATATTATGGGTGAAAAATTACACCCAATTTCTAACTCTTTAGAAAACTTTGGGAAGATTCTTTTCTTGTGTCCTACACTGTAAAATAGAATCGTCAAAAGTTGGGTTCGACACCTTGCTTGGGTTTTGACTTTTTACTATTCAAAATAGTCTTGCCTTTTTCCCTTGCCTTGTGTCAAAGTCGAGCCAACCTACTCTTGAACCTTGTCTTAACAATTTAAGAATATAAACATCATTCTTAGTGCTTCCACTCACTTTCATGAATCTCTACTTAGACATGTATATTAGAATTATTGTGAAGACTATTCTTCATTTCATTCATGGTTTTACCTTCAAAAGGATAAACATTTCATGATGTGACTACGTTATTTGGTTATTCACGATTTTAAATAAATCGATTAATCTAGTCGTCCCAACTGATTTGGCCTCTTTGGAGGTAAGCCTCGATAAGGAGTATAATGACGACATACCAAAATACAAATATTTTCTTTGGAGCAAAAATTGATTGTACCATTGTTATAAGAAGACGTCACTAAAAATTCAAAACGCTTTTGACTAAGTGTGACATATTCATTTACTCTTCATAAGAGACATTTGCAATGGTGAATATGAGGATCAAAAGATAAAATTCATTTTGTCTTTAGCTACGGTGGTTTAATCGGAGATCGCAATTAATATACTACCGTATAAAATAATGGAAACCTTTTCCACGATTGAACGGATTTATAAGTTCATAGAAGAAAAATAATTGTCATTGCGCGAATAAAAATAAATATCAATGGAAAATAAACATTCATTGCTTATATATAATTCACTTGTAAAACAATTTTAACAAGTCACTCATATAATGACCTCTCACTAAATTATATAAGTGATTCCAAGACCCATATTTAGACAAAAATAGTCATCGCATGCTACCTTTATCTAAAAATGGTAAGTCATTACTTGACTAATTCTACACTTAGAACTCTTGGTTGACGGATTTCAACTAAATCCATCTCCTAGTCCCAAGATAACGCTTATCTCGTTGAGTCCAATCCAATTTTGGCTTGTGATCGCATCACCCTACTTACCCTAGGTAAAAAGGGACCCACAAGCGTGGTAGCGCTAATGAACACGGGGTTCATAGGTGCTTCAATTGGTAAGGCTAATCCTCTCAATTTTTTAAGTTTTGTAAGAGGTCTTGTTCATTTTGTTATTAATTCTCGATAGCGAACCTAAGTTCGGTGAATTGTGAATAACGTTGAATTGACAATAACGGTAAATAAAATGCATGTGGTGACGTTTTGGATGAGCGGGAAATAAGCAAAGGCAACCAGAGCAACATAAAATCCCTAGTATGGCCACCCTAGCTAATCAAATTAACTATATAGTTTTACAAAATCGGAAACCAATTCCTTGTCCCTTGCCTCTTCACTTGGAAAACACCTTCCAAAAGGCAACCGTCTTGAGGAGTCACCGGTCTTCATAAAAATAATTACAAATATAACAAATATACAAATTCCTATTATACATTTTATTCTATAAATAAAATTATTAAATTATACAAACCGGCGATACGAGATCGCAATAAAAGTACAACCAAACCGTTATTCCCTTACATTACGGGTAATAACGATTAAAAAATAACTAGGCCATACTAGGTATAAAATTTGCATAAATTATTAAATAAATGACATTCATTCATTCAACCATAAATAAAATAAATTGCTGCAAAATTCATGCCAAAATCGCCCTAAACACATTCATGCTCATTGTAGCTCGATTTTACGGGATTTATTGATTTTTAACCATTAAAAATCAATATCAATATTTAAATCTCATTTAAATTCAAACTAATTAACTAAACTGATTTAGAACTCAAAATTAGTCACTACTAATTTTGTTGGTCATTAATTAGATTGATTTTATTTTATTTGCTAAATATTACGGTTTAATCATAACAATTATGAAATAAAACCAAAATAAAATATAAACATCATAAAATATGAAACCAAAATTTTGTACATTCTGGAAAATTTCCAGGAACTATAAAAATAAAAAACATTTGCTCAAAAATTTAAATTAATTTTATGAACAAATAGCTTTGTATTTAATGGTTTTATCAAATAAAAACATTAGATATAGTAAAACAGTGAAACAAATTATGAAACTTCACCAAGAGTATCAAAATCAGAATGTCAAATGTAAAAAGAATTTTCAACACCATAAATGAACGTTTCAATTTTATGAACATTAGAATCTCATATTATCGACTTTTATCGTATAAAAATCAATGAACATGCAATACATAAGTAAAAGTCACGAACTTTTACATACAATATGTAAGAAATGCATGTGAGATCATATTAAAATTTCATGGCCATAATCAACATGAAACTATTTTTAGTTAACTTTTAACTCATAAAATGCATGTTAACTCGGTTTAAACGCCAAAAATCAAAATAAATAGCAAATTAATCCCTAAAACCACGAAATTTAACCACAAACATTTTGAGGTCAGTAGGTATACATGCACCAAAAATTTTCGTCAGAATCGTATTTTAACTCAAAATCTTTGATTTATTAGTTATCTTATAACTTTAATAAAAATGTCCAAAATGAACATGCATGCTACAAGCTAGCTCTGATACCACATATAAGTCCATAGACCTTAATTAGACTCTTCTAATTAGTTGCTAAAATACTTGTTAATTTAGTATTTAATGATCTATGTTACATGCATGCAAATATAAAGACATTTATATAAAAGAAGAAATTTCCTCACATTGATATGGAAAATATATGGGCACAACAAGAACTCCTTCTTGTTGTTCTTGAGCTAATAATATGGATGAACAAGAAATCTCCAAATTAGAAGACCTCCTTCAAGTTGCACCAAGATGACACCAAATAATCTACCCTTATTATTAACTAGATAATAAGATAGATAATATACTACTAATATTAGACTATATTACTACACTAGTAATACTTAGGAAATATTAGTATATGAGAGTTTTTAGTGAGAGGAAGGATTTTAGAGAGAAGTGTAAAATTGCACAAAATCAAGTCACCAAAAAATGAACAACAATTGGTCATTTTATAGCCAATTTGGCCGGATCATATTAGTCCAAAAAGGACTCTTATTTTGTTCAATTTGATCACATGCATTAGAGTGGAGTGTTGTAGTATAAGTGATGATTATTACTACTTGATATGTCACTTTCAATTAGTAACTAAAGAGTATAAACAAGAACAACAATCATCACTTTGTAACTACAATGTAACCGGCCATATTGGCCTAGTTTGATCCATTTTGATTTTTGATATTTGTCTCACAAATACTTATTGATCATATGGTTAATTATCGTGTATAATTAAGTGTTAATTTGATCATATAACAATTATATGACTCAATTAAATAAATAATATGTACTTAACATTTTAAGTAATATTTTACCATTATATCAATATATAATGGGTCCCACA
>JAIUZE010074008.1:0-56676 GCA_022085475.1 Heliosperma pusillum
TAATAGTATGATGCCAACTGGATCTCAAGAACCACCTTCTTGAATACTATTCTAGAAGAGGTAGTATATTTTATATTCACCTGTGGGTTCGTAGATCCTAACTATCCTAAGTAATTTGCAAGCTTAAGAGGATGTCTTAAGTAAGCACTAAAGAGTTGGAATTGGTGTGTCAATCATGTCATAAAATATTTCTCGATATCTCGAGGAATTATGTTTATACATGAAGTTTAGTGGGAGTAATGTGGTGTGCATCAGTCTTATATGTGGAGACATATTGATCATTTTAGATGATGGAAGATTTTGGAGAAGTAGAATACATCTTTTAGATATCTGGATTTATGTAGATAAATCTAAAAGGATATTAGCATTGAGTCAAAATTCTTATATTGATAAGATCTTTGACTAGTTCAAGGAAGTTGAACACATCATAATTGAGTCCTTTTGCTTCCGCTGCGGGATCAATTATATACGCTGTGATGTATACTCAATCCGACATTTCGCATGCTTTGAGTATGACGAATCATTTGCAATCAAAAGTGAGAGTCACTTGATAGCCATAAAAAACATCCTTAAGTACTTGCGAAGGACTAAAGATATGTTTCATATGTTTGGAGTTTAAAGTGAGTTGTGTGTAAGAGTTCACACAGACTTCAGTTTCCAAACTGATCAAAGTGATTTGAAATCACGAACTGGCTGTGTTTCATAGAAGATTTATCTGTTGGAAGAGTTCCAAACAGAAAATACTATTGGAAAGGTTCCAAATAGGAGTGACATTTTCAAATAGAAATGTCATGTATCCGCTGGAAGTGTTCCAGGCAGTTTATCATTGCGGATTTAACAACGGAAATGGAGTACATTGCGTAATATGATGATGCATATGAAAGTAGCTTGGATTCGACAGTATTGGAGGGACTAGAAATAGTTCATATAGCTGTATATCCTATCCCATTATACTGGTAATACGGTGGGAGCTACCTTTAGGCCAAGAGTCCTAAGTCTAGATTCAAACCTAGACACGTACTCAGAAAGTTTTATGTAATATGAGATTACGTAGACAAAGAGAAATAGCATACGAACATGGAAAAGATGCAAGTATTGCTCAATACCATTAGCTCTGCTTTTTGCAGTCTGAACAGATCGTCATGTCATTTTCATGGGGATTGAAATATGTACCTGATTGCTAAAGATTATAAGATATGAAATTATTGATAGCGTATCAATTTTTCCAAATATTTGATAATCGCATTCATTGTTAGAGTTTCATTAAAAACTCCTTTATTTAGTTTGACTAAATTTTAATACTTTGTTTATCCGAATTGGTTGAAAGAAATGTTGAACCCAATTCAAGTGAACAGGATGAACTTAGTATTTTGTCCCTAGTCACTCAATGAGGTGACGTCTCGAAATGACTAGATTGTAAGTCGATCGATGGTTGGTTCAGCACCATGGGGTCATGGAGATAACTGGTCGTTTACATAGACAGACTGTATGACACTCTGTCGGACAGTGACATGATAGAGACCCTTAAATCAATTGTTTGATGCCTGGTCGTGGCAGGGTCTTCTATCTTATTCCTATAAGTCGATTCTTTTGACTGGCGACCGTCTATCTGAGTCGGTGTAGTTTCCGATTGGTTTTGGTTGATGTTCTAGGTCGTGCCGTAAAAGGAGGCCGATGGACTTCTTCTGGATCATGGTGATCTGCATCATACAGAGTAGATGGATCAATAGGAATTTTCCACCCACGTTGGGTAAAAACAACTTTAGGCCACTCGAGGAGAAGTTACTGTAAATGCGTGGCCACGCTCAGAAAGAGATCTATGGTAGATTTTACAGTCAGACAGTTACTCTCCCTATCGAGAAAACCACTCTAGATATTGTCAATCGCAAGTGCGACCTGAAAGACACCTTGCGTTGAGTGGGAGATGTGATAAAGAGACAAGAGAATCGGTGACGCAACACTTGTGTCAGACAAGTGGGAGATTGTTGAGTAGTTTCATCCACACAGTGGCCCACATAATAAATCTTATTATGGAATATACTTGGATAATTATTGAACTATAAAAATAATATGATTAGTCAGTTGATTAACGTAATCAATAACGGTTGGCTGACTAGAGTTTGACGTTATTGTCGTTTGACGGCGGTGATCAACTGATCCCTTTCGGTCACACCTAAAGGATGAAATCCAAATAGTAACTAATTATTTGTATACGGTACAGTTAATTAGTACATTACATATATTCGATATGTACGAGAGTTAATTGTTAGAAATTGAGTTAAGAACTCAAATTCGATTAAACTTATTTTTCAATTATTCGATAATTGACTAATAAATTTATATCTTATTTTAATACGATTAAATAAGATTTAACTTAGTAATTAATCGTTAAATTAATAAATTAGTTGAGGTTTTGAGATAGAGGTAATTAGTTAATTATATTTACAAGGAGTTGTAAAATAAATTAACTAAGCATTGTGGGACCCATTATATAATGATATAATGGTAAAATATTACTTAAAATGTAAAGTACATATTATTTATTTAATTGAGTCATATAATTGTTATATGATCAAATTAACACTTAATTATACAAGATAATTAACCATATGATCAATAAGTATTTGTGAGACAAATATAAAAAAAATCAATATGGACCAAACTAGGCCATTGTGGCCGGTTGGTATGTAGTTAGAATGGTGATGATTGTTGTTCTTATTTATACTCTTTAGTTAATAATTGAAAGTGACATAACAAGTAGTATACAATCATCACTTATACTACAACACTCCACTCAAATGCATGTGATAAAATTGAACAAAATAATAGTCCAATTTTGGACATTATGGTCCGGCCAAATGGCCTACATAATGAGCAATTTTGTTGTTCATTTTTTGATGACTTGATTTTGTGCAATTTGTTTACTTCTCTCTAAAATTCTTCCTCTCACTAAATACTCTCATATACTAATATTTCCTAAGTATTACTAGTGTAGTAATATAGTCTAATATTAGTAGTATATCATCTATCTTATTATCTAGTTAATAATAAGGGTAGATTATTTGGTGTCATCTTGGTGCAACTTGAAGGAGGTCTTCTAGTTTGGAGATTTTTTGTGTTCATCCATATTTATAGCTCAAGAACAACAAGAAGGAGTTGTTGTTGTGCCCATATAATTTCCATATCAATGTGAGGAAATTTCTTCTTTTATATAAATGTCTTTATATTTGCATGCATGTTACATAGATCATTATAAACTAAATTAATAAGTAATTAAGTAAATAATTAAAGGAGTCTAATTAAGGTCTATGGACTTTCACGTTCTTCTTTACCTAATGGTTTAGTGTTGTATTTAAATAATTGTTATTATGTACCAAGTCTTACCAAGAACATGCTCTCCATTTCCGTGTTAGACATGTAGGGTTTTTCTTTTTTTATCAAAGACAATCATTGTACTTTTTGATTTAATGAAATGATTTATGACGAGGCCATTTCTATTGGAGGTATTTATGTTTTAGATATTGCAAAAGAAGTCTATTATGTAGAAACCAAGAGGCTTAAAACGGGTGAACCTAATCAATCATACCTTCGGCATTGTCGTTTAGGGGACATAAACAAACAACGCATAAAGAGACTTGTTTCATCTAAGTTAGTCAAACCATTCTATTACGAATCTTATGTTGTATGCGAATCTTGTCTTCTAGGCAAGATGACTCGTGCTCCTTTTATGGGAAAAGGGACACGAGTAAGTGAAGTATTAGGCCTTATACATACGGATGTGTGCATCCTAATGACTTTCCAAACTAGAGGTGGTTATAACTACATCATTACTTTTACCGACGACTTGAGTAGATATGGGTATTTCTACTTAATGAGGCACAAAAGTGATTCTTTTGAAAAGTTCAAAGAATTTCAACATGAAGTAGAAAACCAATTGAATAAAAAGATTAAATCTCGTCGATCTGATCGTGGTAATGAATACTTGAACAATGAATTTGATTCACACCTAAAAGATTTTGGTACGTATATCATTACAATGGACTCTTCCTAGCACACCACAGTTAAATGGTGTGGCCGAAAGGAAAAATCGAACTTTATTAGATATGGTTCGATCTATGTTGAGTCTAACAGATCTTCCTGATTATTTTTAGCGTTTCGCTATCTTATCTGCAATATTCTCACAAAATCAAAGCCCGACTAAAGTGGCCAACATGACTCCCTTCTTTGTCGTTCATGAAAATTTGGGGATGCGAGCCGTTTGTTAAGAATAAGTCTGATGATAAACTCCCACCCAGATCCGACAAATGTCTATTTGTAGGATATCCAAAGGAAACACGTGGTTATTACTTCTATAATAAACACGAGGACAAAGTGTTTATGTATCGTGATGGAGTCTTTTTAGAAAACGATTTTATTTCTAAAAGACAGAGTGGGAGAATATTTAAACTTGATGAAGTGCAAGAGCCACAAACCGAAAAAGAGTTAGAGGAAAACGTTCCCTCTTCGTCTAATATGGTCATAGTTCCTTCGAAACCTAGGAGGTCAACCAGAATTAGTCATCAACCTGATAGATACCTTGGTATTATAGAGGAAGTTGGTGACTACAATGTGTTACTTTTTGAAAGTGAAGTACCTACTACCTACAAAGCTGCCATTTCTAGTCCCGACTCAAAACTATGGCTATGAGTGTGGTACACGGCTTGGTGACGGACCACGGGATGGAAACGAGGGACAAGCATAGTGATACGCATTTGTGGAGTCGCCACCAATTTTAATGGAAAATTGAGAACGTTCGAATACTTTATGCCATGTCAAGACACAAAGTAATGACATGTATACTAAGAACTCGTTACCCTCAACATTCTATGTCTAGAATGACTCTCGTGGATGCCAATGAACACATATGTTCACATAGATCTGAAGTAAGGGGTGAGGGTACGTATTAGGAAGCTCTTTAATAGAACAAGTAATTCCGCCCGCCTCGATAGAGGCCTCTACTAATGATTAAGGAAATCGTTCGTATTTGATATGTTATGGATTTTGTGCATGCAATGCAACATCCATATTTTAATCCTAGCATGTGAATTAAACTATGTCGGTGAACATGTAATTAGCACTCACTTGGGTCGAAATTGGGATTTACGATTGATTACATATGAGAAAAAGGTAGAGGCTCATACAATACAGTGCTTAAATAAGATTACAACTGAGTACATGATCTATGTCATAAATATATCCAAAACAAAGGTTTGAAAGAAAAGAAAAGAATATAATAGAGGATTAAAAGACGGAATAGCACTGATATTAGAATTAATCTCCTTACTACTAAGAGAATACGAAATTCTCTTAATTTTCCCTCCAAAAAGCATCTAACTTAATAAGGAAACAAGGAAATTTTATTTCAAGAAACTATTATTTTCTCCTTGAAATATAATCTTAATATAATTAAACTCTAATTTTTTTATTAAATTCATAAGTATGGATTTTTTATTATAATAAATGAAATTGGTATTATTTTTCCACTCTAATAAAATAATAATTCTATTAATTTTTATTTAATACAACAAATATTACTTTAGATAGTAGCTTGAGACATACTTACTATTAGTTTTTTGACAAAAAACATTCAACACAATAATTAGAGAAAACTATACAATAAAATCCATAGTATTATGGTAAAAAAAAAAGTATTTTCAATAAAAATACACATTTCAGAACTTACTCAATTCTTTTTGATTAGTTTTCAATTTCAATTTTTTTTGTTTCATATAAAAATACAATGAAGTGAAATATCAAATAGTAATCAAGTCCCAATTTAAAATGTATAAATATTAAATAATACTCCACCTTACGATATAAAAATTCTATATATACCACCCATGCAACGCGCGGGATCCATACTAGTAGTCAATTAAACATATAACTAAAGCTACGTCGAAGAGAGAACGGAAGTTCAGAGACAGAAGCCAGCCAGGAACAGGCGTAGTAGCAGGTGCGTCCTCTGGAAGAGGCGCAGCACCTGTTGCGTCCGTTCTCAAGTTGGGTTCGGGCTGTGAAGCCAGAATCGCAATCAGTTAATATTCGTTGGTATATTTTTGATTTATTATTGACTTTGAAACCCGAGTGAAAGTGGTTTAACATATTAATTATAAGATTAATTGTATCAACAATGAATCCAGAGATTTGATATGAACAAATCGAACCTCTAAAACCTATCTTGATTCAAAGACGAAAATCGGCTAACATTGGATTATAGGGATCTAAGCCAAAAATAAGACAATTTATAAAAAGATTTAAATATGATTTATGTACGTATAAAAATAAAGTAAGAAAAGAAAAACAAAAGACGTAGAAACCAGAGGAAGAAGAAGAAGAAGAGCAAGAGCATGCAGCCTCTGGAAAAGGCGCAACAGATGCTGCGACTCTTCAAAGAGGCGCATATGCTTATGCGTATCTTCTCGACGTCTGATGACTACTAAAGAGGGTTTATGAAAAGTGTTTCTATTAAAATTGGTTGTGAACTTATTTACGACATAGATCTTTTATTAATAATATGAAAATAAATACAAAAAAAAAGACGGGATTAACACCCTCAAACTTACATGTTGACGAAACAAGATTAAGTAAGTTAACGTTTTAGCAATAGCTCAACTCGAATGTATGCAGAAAGTGCTCTTGTTAAAGGACTAAGATTGATTGATTAATTGATTAATTGATTAATTGATTGATTGTGTAGTGGTCAAAATGGTCGGTCAATGCAATAACTTGACGGAACCCAGAAGGATTTGAGCTTACGTGGTCGATTGATCAAGCACCTAGATGTCGATAGCTTAGAGAAAGGTCTAGAATGCAAAGAGAGAAGAGAAGGGGCGGAACACTCGTGTACTTTAAAAGTGAGAACGGTTTATAGAAAATGAAGCATTTTCGACCCGGACTCCAAATGAACTCTAATAACTGTCAAAACGATCGTACCGGCGCGTAGATGAAGACCAAGGGGTAGACATAAATACTTGAGCTATCACTTGATGATAAACTTACGAACTGTTATAAATCGTTCCGCGTATCAAACATGCGGCCCAATCATCACTACGGTGGCTGGCAGAAGGTTTAGAACTGAGGTATCTAAAGAGCCCCCACTTTGACTGAGGCTTGGAAAATGCAAAAGTCAAAGTATAGCCATCAGATCAATTGAAGATTACAACCTGACAACTATGGCGACGCGAGGCGGTTCAAGGAGTCTGAACTAAGGACCTGTGGTCGGGAATATTTTAAAGTCAGTCGACCATCGGGGAGGTTCGTTTAAAGTCCGTTAGACTACGTATTGAAGCTCGCCAGCAATAAGAAGAAGTCATACCTGAGGCATCTTCTTATGAGGAATGAGGCTGCGATGTGAGGCTCGCCAGCCGTCGAATGGGGTTGCGTAATGAGGCTCGGCAGCCGTTCGAATGGGGTGTGTAATGAGGCTCACCAGCAGTTCAAATGCGGTGCATAATGAGCCTCGTCAGCCGTTCGAGTGTAGTGCGTAATGAGGCTCGCCAGCCGTTTGAATGGATATCATATGTGAGAATCTGCCTGTCTCTGTCCTCAGGCGAACTCTCGTCGGGGAAACATGTATATTGAAAGAAATCTACAGAATGCTGCTGCACTGGATATACGGAAGCCTCTCTCAGGATCGAATCATTCCAGAGAATCTGCTCGGTTGTGGCGAGCAACATCCTGATGATAAAAGGCGGGCCCACAGATTGTATGTCCGAAAGAAGGGTCTGCTGAGATGATAACATCATGTCACGGTTTTGAAGCCTGTCAAGGCGTGGGATATACGGAAGACTCTGTCTTGATCGAATCATTCCGAGAAATCTGCTTGGATGATGCGAACAAAATTCTGACGATAAAAGATGGGCCCACGAATTGTATGCCCGAAAAGTGGGTGTACCGCATTTCTTGTTTTTTGTTGTTGTTGTTGTTTTTTGAATTGATTTGAAGTGAATTAACTTGAGAAGTGATAAACAATCGTCAATTGATGATTTTGTTGAGTTGAATTGATTTTAGAATTGACGAACTATCCTCCATTAAAGATTTTGTTTGAATTGATTTGATTTAAAAAGTGACGAACAATCGTCAATTAAAGAGTCATTTGATCTTTGCAGGGGATCGATGTGGTAGGCGTCAAACCCCTAGCTTACCTCAAGGTGTTTGTTTTGAATTAATTTGATAAGTGACGAATGATCGTCAATTAAAGAGTCATTTGATCTTTGCAGAAGATCGAGGTGGCAGACGATAAGCCCCCAGCTTAAGTTAAGGGATTTGTTGTGAATTAATTTGAGAAGTGACGAATGATCGTCAATTAAAGAGTAATTTGATCTTTGCAGGAGATCGAGGTCGCAGGTGTCAAACCCCCAGCTTACCTCGAGGTGTTGGCTATTTTGTTGCATATGAATGCGTTTGATTTGACCTTTATTTATATTTGAATACAGGTGGCACCGTCTCAGCACATAACGTTGTGGAGGGTGGCCAACATGCTGCGTGCTATGGCCATCGAGGCGCTGTTAGGTGGCCGGGATCGAAAGGTATGAACCTCTCATTCCTTTTCCATCTTATTGTATTTTCATGTATTCTGAAATGAAATGATTGAAATGAGGCCTGTCTTCACAGAGAGACTTAGAGCGGGAGTTGGCGGAGTCTCGGGAGGAGACGGCTCATCTGTTGAGGGAGCTGGATGCTAGGGATGCTGAAATCGCCTCTCTTGAGGTGACCTTAGCCATGCTGGGTGGCGATGAGGATTAGCCGCCCTCTGCTTTGCTGTTGACTTGCACATTTTGACTTGTTTTTGTATATTTTGATTTTGTCTCGGGCGAAAGCCACCCCATCTTTTGATTTTCGGATTTTTTTTATTGGGCGAGATCCCCCAGTTTGATGTGCATGCCGCTTTTGAGTGCCTATGTTGGTGGGTATTTTCTGTTCCTACAGGTTAGTCTAAAAAACAGGTTTGGTAGATGATGGTTTCTGCCGTCCTGGTGACGAAAATCATATAGAACTCACATAATTTACATGTACCATATTGTCAGTCTAAACTGGCGCAAAAATGTGCTACCCCTAAAAAAAGAATCTTAAAGGAAATGTATACGTGTTTGAAATAATCAGACATGTGTAAGCGTTTGAAATAACCAGACATGTGTAACTATTTGAAATGACCAGACATGTGTAAGTGTTTGAAGTGACCAGACATGTGTAAGTGTTTCAAAGAACGGACATGTGTAAGTGTTTGAGATGAAGAAAGAGGAGTGAAATGATTCCCCTAAAAAATGAAAGAAAATAAATAAGCGTGCTCATTTGACGGCCATTTCGTCTTCCGTCTTAAAAAGCGAACCCAACAAGGATTAGGAAATCGTAGATAAAGTTCGATAAGAATCTAACAAGATTTTCCTTTATTTATTCTTATCGAATTTCAAATACAAACGCAGATGTCTTTCTATTTACATTTATAATAATGACGGGTTGAATCTCGTGAAGGATTGCCTACGTATTCATAAGAAAAAATGAAATCAAACCCTGTGCGTAGTTCGAAAAAATGTGAAAGAATAATCGTTCGAAGCAAGAGCTTGTAATGAACATATAATTCAGTTGATTTGATGACATGAGGATATGCAAATGTCAAAATATAAGATTGATATCGTTCCTTAGACAGCCCTGACACATATTACAGAGTCTTGTCGAGAATGGGCCACTAGGTGGGCGCAGAGAAACGTGTGAAATATCAAAATGCAAGAGCATAGCGACATTAATTTTGACTGCCAGGGGCCGGTTTTATTTCGTGTCGCACGAGTGGCACGTGGGTTATGCGAGGCGCGTTTTTGTTTTTTGCCTGAGATTTTGAATGAGTTTTGCCCTCTTTACAGTAACAAGCTCATTGAATTACGCAAAACTAATACTATAGAAATAAAATACTTTTTTTGACCGTATAAGCTTAGTGTACATCCATCGAATTCTTAGATGCTAAACATGGGAATAGAATGGAGTGGAAGGTTCTAATGGTGTTAGAAGACACTAGAGATCTGTGTATCTCTCTCACTCACCTAAATGAATGAAGGGATTGCCCAAAGGCCATGGGGACATGTTAACTGTGAATTGATTCGTCTGAAATATGTGAAAAGATCACTACTTGAGGAATTTTGTTTTGTTTGTAACTCTCGACTAGAGAGATTTTCTTTGATTTTTGACATTTTGAATTTGCATTGATTGACTGGATTTTTTTTTCTTGTCTAGTGAATTTTTGAAAATATTTGAGACTTTTGATTTGAAGTTGTTGGACTGTTTTTGATTTGAAGTTGTTGGACTGTTTTTGATTTGAAGTCGTTGTACTATTTTTTATTTGAAGTCGCTGGACTGTTTTTTATTTAAAGTCGTTGGGCGTTTTTTGATTTGAAGTCGTTGGACTGTATTTGATTTGAATTTGTTGGACTAATTTTTGATTTGAAGTCGTTGGACTGTTTTTGATTTGAAGTCGTTGGACTGTTTTTTTATTTAAAGTCGTTGGACTGCTTTTTTATTTGAAGTCGTTGGACTGTTTTTGATTTGAAGTCGTTGGACTATTTTTTTATTTGAAGTCGTTCGACTGTTTTTGATAATTTTAGGCACGATTGCACTAAAAATTTGGTTTGACCCTCGGGTGAGCTAGATTTCTATCACCCATGATAAGGATATTAAATTGTTTAGCATAGTATGCAATTTGTCTTTATCTGATAGTCATATGAAATATAGGAATTGACGAATCGGGTAGAAAAATGGAATCTCCAAACCTAGAGGTCAGCTAGAGACATGGCGATCAAGGAATTTTCTCACCATAAGATATGGAAAAGATGGTAAATGCACGCCCTTGTTAAGGCTTATTCTAAGAGGTTGAGTGATCTACACGAAAGAGATACGACCTAAAGTATTTTGAGTCTATTCTACTAGTTAAAGGTAAAAAGTAGAACAAGTGTGCACTGAAACTATTCAGAAAGACAACTAAACAATGACAATTTGATTGAGATTCAGACACTTTGCAAATACTCTGTTTCTGTTTGAATTGATTGTTAAAGAACAAGGATAGGACCTTAACCAAAGCACAAAGCCAATGATTGAGGGTTGAACTTTGATCCCAGCACACAGCTAAGGACCCAGGCTCACTTCCAAGCACAAAGCAAAGGAAGTTGTCTCAAGCACACAGCCAAGAGATGCAACAGAAACAAGGTTTCAGTTTTATGTTTTACTTCAAATCTGATTTGTATTTCATTAGGTGAAGGCCTTATATAGGCAGCAAGGATACACTCAGACGTTTAGGACACATCTAGGGCCACAAGGGCTTACAACATGAAACAAAATAACAGCTACAAACTTGCAGAATTCTGACATAAAGTAGATAAAGTAGAAAGTAGTTTCTAAAGAGACAATCTTCCTTAATTGTTTGATCAGGTGTGTCTTGGGTGAAGAGTGGACTTTCAAGCTTGGGTTTGTGAACCAAACTGAAGTAGGAAGGCTCCCAAAGATGTGCTGAAGGTACCTCACGCATTGTTTGTTCAAAAGGGGAAGGTTGACAGTGACATATTAACTACTACACCAAAGGCTGAAATCTGGACAGTTTGAAGTTGTCCCTAAGCTAACTCTTTGTGTGTTTGTTTCTTGGAGGGGAAGTCCTGGGGAAAGTTGTAGAGGACCTTCCCAAGACATAGGTTCAGGGATTGGTTAGGCTTGTTTGATTGGCTAAAAGAGGAAGTTTTGACAAAACAGATAAACTGCTACATGTAAGGCTGTAACTGGACTGGTTTACTTGGGTTGTGTTTTGAGGGGTGTTCTTGACGTTTTCTGAGGAAGGTTTCCTGGACAAAAAGGTAGTAGACCCTCCCTAGTACCATGCCCCATAGTTGGTTTGGAGTCCCTAAGCTTGGAAGTTGCCCTGAGACCCTCCCCAAGGCACTGCTGCTGGCTGAGTTTCCAAAGGTTTTGCTGGCTTGTTTTGTGAGTCTGTTTTGTGGCTTGTTTGGTCTTGGCTCGTGTCATGACTACCTCTGGCTCGTGTCTTTGTGTGGTGGCTTGGGCCTGGGCTATACAAAGCATTAAGATAGCTTTTGACATAGGGTAGGTTTGGCATTGAATCCTGGTTAGGCTGATCATAGCTTGATTGGCCTTGTCTTTGAGCATGGCATTGAACTCCTGTTGCAACCCCTCCTTCTTGAAAAAGATTTGCCCTCAAATCCTCTTCATCCTCAGAGTCCTCTTGATAATGACTTAGGTCTCCCACATTGAATGTCCCATGTACCCCATAATCCCCTGGTAAATCTATCTTGTAAGCATTAGGTCCTACCCTTTCAAGCACTTCAAAAGGACCATCAGCTCTTGGCATGAGTTTGTTTTTCCTCTTCTCTGGGAATCTTTCTTTCCTTAAGTGCAGCCACACCATGTCTCCTGCCTTGAACTCTCTAGCTTTCTTTGGACCTTTGGCTCTTGACTTATACATTTCATTTGTTCTCTCAATCTGTTTCTTGACTTGACTGTGAATCTGCATCATCTGTTGTACTCTTTCTTTGGCATCATAGTTGACTTCTTTCCTTATCACTGGTGCTAGGTCTGTAGGCATTAGAGGATTAGCACCATAAACAACTTCAAAAGGGGTCTTACCTGTGCTGTGTGAGGGAGCTCTATTGAATGCAAACTCAGCTTGTGACAGTTTGATATCCCAATCCTTTAATGACTTAGCAATGATACATCTCAAGATTCTTCCTAGAGTTTTGTTAGTAACCTCTGTCTGCCCATCTGTTTGGGGATGGTATGCTGTGCTGAAGAGTAACCTTGAACCTAGGAGCCTCCAGAGTGACCTCCAAAAGTGGCTCATAAACTTAGTATCCCTATCAGACACAATGCTTCTTGGTACCCCATGCAACTTTACTATTTCCTTGAAGTAGAGTTCTGCTACCCCCATGGCATCTTCTGTCTTCTTACAAGCAACAAAATGGGCCATTTTGCTGAACCTATCCACTACCACCATTACTGAGTCTTTGCCCCTTTGTGTCCTAGGCAATGCCACTATGAAATCCATACTGATGTCCTCCCAAGGTTTGTTTGGTACAGGTAGTGGGGTGTAGGGACCTGCATGGAACTGTGACTTGGCTAGTTGACAGGGTTTGCACCTTTTAATAGTGTCCTGCACATCACCTAGCATCTTGGGCCAATAGAACTGCTCATGCAATATCTCATAGGTCTTTTGTACCCCAAAGTGCCCTGCAAGTCCATTGCAATGGACCTCCTTGACTAGTAATCCTCTGTAAGGACCTCTAGGTATGCATAGTTTGTTTCCTTGGAAGAGGAATCCATTCTGTGTCAAGTACTTGCTCCCCTTCTTGAGTTTTCCTTCTGCATACACTTCCCATTCCTCCTTGAAGTCTGGATCTTCCATGTAGAGTTCCTTCATGAATTCAAAGCCTAGGACCCTTTGCTCCATTAATGACAACATCACAGATCTCCTAGAAAGAGCATCAGCTACTACATTGTTCTTGCCTTCTATGTACTTGCTTGAAAAGGAGAAAGATTGCAGGAATTCTACCCACTTGGCATGCCTGGGGTTGAGTTTGTGTTGACCATTGATGAACTTTAAAGCCTCATGGTCTGAATGTAGCACAAAAGGCTTAGGTTTTAGGTAATGCCCCCAATGATTCAGAGCTCTCACTATGGCATAAAACTCTTTGTCATAGGTAGAGTAATTCAACCTTGCTCCACTTAGCTTCTCACTGAAATAGGCTATGGGCCTCTTCTCTTGAACCAGTACTGCCCCAACTCCTAACCCACTTGCATCACATTCTACTTCAAACAGTTTGTTAAAGTCAGGTAAGCCTAGTATAGGGGATCTACACAACAGATCCTTAATGGTTTTGAAGGACTTCTCTGCCTTTTCTCCCCAAGTAAACTCTCCTTTCTTCATGCATTCTGTGATAGGAGCCATGATAGAACTGAACCCCTGAATGAACCTTCTATAGAAGGATGCCAACCCATGGAAACTCCTGACCTCTGTCACTGTCTTAGGTGTGGGCCAATCCCTGATTGCCTTAACCTTCTCAGGATCAACAGCTACCCCATCCTTTGATATGATGAACCCAAGGAAATGAACCTCAGGCTGCATGAAAGTGCACTTCTCTAGCTTACCATATAGCTTATTCTTCCTGAGAACCTCACAAAGCAAGTTCAGATGTTGTAGGTGTTCCTTCTTGCTTGAACTGTAGACTAGAATGTCATCAAAGTATACCACAATGAAATTTCCCAAGTAAGGCCTTAAGACTTCTGTCATGAGCCTCATGAAGGTGCTAGGGGCATTGGAGAGCCCAAATGGCATCACTAACCATTCATACAGCCCATGCTTGGTCTTGAAAGCAGTCTTCCACTCATCTCCAGCTCTTATCCTTACTTGATGATACCCTTGCCTTAGATCAATCTTAGTGAACACTTGAGCCCCACTGAGTTCATCCAGAATGTCATTGAGTCTAGGTATAGGGAACCTATACTTAATGGTGATATTGTTAATTGCTCTGCTATCTATACACATCCTCCAAGTTCCATCCTTCTTAGGCACTAGCAGTGCTGGTACAGCACAAGGACTAAGAGACTCCCTGACATACCCTTTGCTAAGCAATTCTCCCACCTGAGATTGCAGCTCTTGTGTTGCCCTGGGGTCACTTCTATAGGCTGGCTTGTTTGGAAGGACAGCCCCAGGTACTAGATCAATGTGGTGCTCAATTCCCCTTAGTGGGGGTAATCCACTAGGTAGTTCAGCAGGGAAAACATCCTCATAGGTTTTCAGCAAGGCTTGCACTTCCTTAGGCACTTGGTTAGACCCTTCCCCTACCTCCTTGGTGAGGAGGACATAGACTGGCCTAAGATCATTCAACTCTTGCTCCATCTCTGCTTCACTTAACAGCAGAACTTCCTTAGCAGCTTCAGTTAAGAGTGGAGGGTTCCCTTTCAGGATAGGGGGTAAAGGAGCTAAGATGATTTTCTTCTTCCCAAACCTAAAAGAGTAAGTATTGTCCCTTCCCTGATGGACAACATCCCTATCAAACTCCCAGGGCCTCCGTAATAGAAGGTGACAAGCATCCATAGGCAATACATCACACAAGGCCTCATCATCATATCCTTTCCCAATAGAAAATGGAACAACACATTGTTGATCTACTCTAACTTCAGCCCCCTTGTTCAGCCACCTAAGCTTGTAAGGTTGAGGGTGGTCTTTGGTGGCCAATGTTAGTTTATCCACCATTGTCTTAGAGGCTACATTGGTGCACCTCCCTCCATCCACAATCAGATTACACACCCTCCCTTTTATGGTGCACCTAGTTCTAAAGATCTGGTGTCTTTGATCTTCTTCTAAGGGTTGGGGTTGTGTGTGCATCACCCTCCAAGTCACCAGACTTAACCCAGCATCAGGTTCTATCAACTCCTCACTAGCCTCTATCTCAGGCTCTTCCATCTCCTCATCACAGACCAACACCTCATCATCCCCCCAATGGATTACCTCTAGGTGCTCAGAGCTCTTTTAGATGGACATTCTCTAGCAAAATGTCCATATCCTTGACATTGAAAACACTTTTTGAGGGGGGTAGTCTTCCTTTGGCCTGCCTCAACAACCTTGCTTTTATCAGGGTTAAAAGGAGTCTTAGTAGGAGCCACAGGTTCTCCCATCTTAATTCCTACAAAAGGTTTGTAGTTGGTGTTCTAGCAGGAGTTTTAGAGACACTGGCTTTCCCTTTCCCCAACTTTTCTACTCTTAAGGACAAGTTGACAGCTTCCTCAAAGGAGTATATGTTTTGCAGCCTACCTTTACTAGCTATCCTCTCATCCAAGCCTTCTAAAAACCTTGCTATCTTTTGCTCAGATTTCTCAACAACCTCACATTGCAATGTAAGTTGTTCAAAGTCTCTTAAATAAGATCTACAGGTTTTTGTTCTTGTTTAAGGTGAGTGAGCTTAATGAACATGTCCTGAGTGTAGTCCCTAGAGACAAACTTAGCTCTCATCTTCTTTTTCAGTTTGAGCCATGACTTAACAGGTTCTTTCCCTTCCCTAACCCTCAAGGTTTTCATGTTTTCATACCACAGTGAGGCATAGCCTTTTAGTTTCATGATAGCAACCTTAAAAGCCTTTCTATCAGTGTATCCTTTAAACTCAAAGACTCTTTCTACAGACCTTAGCCAATCTAAGAAATCATCAGGGTTCAAGCTACCTAGAAAGTCAGGAATCTCTACCTTGATATCTTTGTCTTGGTGTCTGAGAAGACTGTGATCTGAGCCATCTGAATCTGACATTTCAAACTGATCTACAGGTTGTCTCCTCCTTACTCCACCTTGTGGGAAAGGTGCTCCTCTTCCTCGACCTCTGCCTCCCCTTGTATCATTGTTCTGTTGGCCCTCAAGGAGTTCATTGACAGATCTAGAGACCTCCATTACAGTTCTGACAAGATCTTGAACTGTGTTTTCAAGACCTGTGATTCTCTCTTCACTCATGGTTGTATTTTGTGTTTTTAATGTAGTTAGGTAGATGAACTCACAAACCAAAGCTCTGATAACCAATTTGCACTGAAACTATTCAGAAAGACAACTAAACAATGACAATTTGATTGAGATTCAGACACTTTGCAAATACTCTGTTTCTGTTTGAATTGATTGTTAAAGAACAAGGATAGGACCTTAACCAAAGCACAAAGCCAATGATTGAGGGTTGAACTTTGATCCCAGCACACAGCTAAGGATCCAAGCTCACTTCCAAGCACAAAGCAAAGGAAGTTGTCTCAAGCACACAGCCAAGAGATGCAACAGAAACAAGGTTTCAGTTTTATGTTTTACTTCAAATCTGATTTGTATTTCATTAGGTGAAGGCCTTATATAGGCAGCAAGGATACACTCAGACGTTTAGGACACATCTAGGGCCACAAGGGCTTACAACATGAAACAAAATAACAGCTACAAACTTGCAGAATTCTGACATAAAGTAGATAAAGTAGAAAGTAGTTTCTAAAGAGACAATCTTCCTTAATTGTTTGATCAGGTGTGTCTTGGGTGAAGAGTGGACTTTCAAGCTTGGGTTTGTGAACCAAACTGAAGTAGGAAGGCTCCCAAAGATGTGCTGAAGGTACCTCACGCATTGTTTGTTCAAAAGGGGAAGGTTGACAGTGACATATTAACTACTACACCAAAGGCTGAAATCTGGACAGTTTGAAGTTGTCCCTAAGCTAACTCTTTGTGTGTTTGTTTCTTGGAAGGGAAGTCCTGGGGAAAGTTGTAGAGGACCTTCCCAAGACATAGGTTTAGGGATTGGTTAGGCTTGTTTGATTGGCTAAAAGAGGAAGGTTTGACAAAACAGCTAAACTGCTACATGTAAGGCTGTAACTGGACTGGTTCACTTGGGTTGTGTTTTGAGGGGTGTTCTTGACGTTTTCTGAGGAAGGTTTCCTGGACAAAAAGGTAGTAGACCCTCCCTAGTACCATGCCCCATAGTTGGTTTGGAGTCCCTAAGCTTGGAAGTTGCCCTGAGACCCTCCCCAAGGCACTGCTGCTGGCTGAGTTTCCAAAGGTTTTGTTGGCTTGTTTTGTGAGTCTGTTTTGTGGCTTGTTTGGTCTTGGCTCGTGTCATGGCTACCACTGGCTCGTGTCTTTGTGTGGTGGCTTGGGCCTGGGCTATACAAAGCATTAAGATAGCTTTTGACATAGGGTAGGTTTGGCATTGAATCCTGGTTAGGCTGATCATAGGTTGATTGGCCTTGTCTTTGAGCATGGCATTGAACTCCTGTTGCACTTATCATTATAGAGAAAGGTTTGGAGGCGAAATGTAACTGGAGAGACTAAATACAAATATGAATTTTTACGTAGTTCAAAGTTTCAAGTTCACATTTTATGTTCTAACCGGAATCCTAGTGATCATTTGCAGGGAAACTTGTGTTCAGCGAGTCTTGAATGACATGATTATGTTGGAAAATATGATATAGGTTAAGTTGTTTTGTATTTTATATCAATGAATGAATAAGCTAATGTAGTATTTTTGGTATAGGTAGTTGAGGATGAGGGTCTGGTGGTTCTCTTTACATGCACGGAATCAAATCAAACTTTAGTTCCTTCACGCATATCATACTCTTCAAGTTTTAGAAGTTTGAGATTAGAAATAAACTTTAGCTCTTATGTAATTGTAATAATGTTGTATTTTTAGGCCCTTACAATTAGTTTAGAGTATTGTATGTGTTTTACTTGTATTTGATGTATTAATTTAGAATATTTATTAAAACCATGTAAGATTGTATTGTGAAAAAATATGTGTAAGAGTATTTATATACTCATTGTTTAGATGAATTTTTGTATAAATTTTTAAGATTATTTGAGGCAAATAAATGCATCAAATAATTTTTTTTAAATAATAAATACCTATTTGCGGCGTTTTTTCCAAAACAAACGCAGCAAATAAATAGCTATTTGCGGCGTTTTTTTTTAAAAAAACGCCGCAAATAGGTATTTATTTGCTTTCAAAAAACGCCGCAAATAGGTATTTATTTGCGGCGTTATTTAAACGCCGCAAATAACTATGCTATTTGCGGCTCCCTCATTTGCTGCTACATCAAAAACGCCTCAAATGACCCCTTTTTTGACGCCGCAAATTAATGTTTTTGTACTAGTGTTAGTCAATTATACGATAACTGACTGAATAAATTTTATGTCTTATTTTAATACGATTAAATAAGATTTAATTTAGTGATTAATCATTAATTCATTAAATTAGTTGAGGTAATGCATATATTTTAAGGTAGAGGTAATTAGTTAATTATATTTACAAAGAGTTGTAAGATAAATTAACTGGGCATTGTGGGACCCATTATATATTGATATAATGGTAAAATATCACTTAAAAGTTAAGTACATATTGTTTATTAATTTGTGTCATATAATTGTTATATGATCAAATTAACATCTAATTATACAAGATAATTAAACATATGATTATAAGTATTTGTGGGACAAATATCAAAAATCAAAATGGTCCATTATGGACTAATGTGCACCGGTTTTGTTTAGACAAAATCACTAATGATTTTACTCTACCAATTTCACACTCCACCAAGTGATTATGACATGTTATGACACATGATCATTATCATTCTCTTACCCACACTCTACCTATTTGCATGAGAATAAAATAAGCACAATAATCACTCATTTGAGTGAGTCTTGACCGGCCATATGGCCTTTATAAGTGAACAAGAGTTTTTCACATTTTGACTACTTCATTTTTCATGCTTATTTTTTTACTTCTCTTTCTAACTCAGCAACTCTCTAAAACTCACATGCAAACTAATATTCATGTCATATTACTAGTGTAGTAATACAATAATATTAGTAGTATTAATTCTTACTTATTATCCAGTTAATAATAAGTTAAGATTATTTGGGTTTAATCTTGGGTGCAACAAGAAGGAGACCTTCTACTTTGGAGGTTGTTTTATGGAGGATCATCCATTAATTTCATGCTCAAGAACAATAAGAAGTAGTTCTTATTGTGCCCATATTGAACCGAAAAATCCCAATGTAAGGATGTTTTCGTCTTATCTTTTCTTTTATGCTTTTATATTTGCATGCATGATAACTAGATCCTAAATAATTAAGTTAATGTAATTTAATGAACTAATTAGAGGAGTCTAATTAAGGTCTAGGACTTTCAGTGTCTAAAACGTGCTCTGGACACTGTGGTGTGCTATGTGATGGATATGTGATTGGTGGACATTGTGCTTCTTGATGGCACTGTGGTGCGTTACTTGATGGTACCGGATATGTGTGATGATGATGTTGTGATTCCTTTATATTGATTATGTACGTGTAAATTGAACGGTGTATTGTTTTAACTACTGTGACCCATACGATATTTCCGGCATATGGCTAGTAGGTGTTGAGCAGGTATGAGGACGATATGTATTGATGACAGGATGCATGCTCGGGCCTTGGGGCAATCATTAGTTTACTTGTGTCAATTTGGCTTATGTTCTATTGTAGTAGATTTTGTTGTGGGCCTTTGAAAATTTGAGTTGTATTTGTGTTTGGTCCTTGTATTTCAGTTGACCTTGTTGACTTCCGCTTTACTTTGATATGAAAAACATTGTTGAAACTCATTTTGGTGCATCCTACCCTCGGGAAATCGGGGCGTAACACCTCAACATGCTTGAATGTCTTGTGTAAATTGTGTAAAGGCTATGGGTATGGCAAGGAATTACACAATGGTTGTTCATTATTCCGTAAATAATTATGGAAAAGGTAAATCATTTCTAAGTCTCTTACCTAGTTAAGGGACATCCTTCGTGATAATGGCTTGCGTGGATTGAAGGGCGTGGGCTTCTTGGAAACGCCCTGTTTGATTTTCAAGGGAGATGGCTTGGCGATTTTCATCAAGCAAAAATTGAAAGGTATGCTTCACGTGATCATGAATGGGTAGACTAATTAATATTCTTCTGACGATCCTGATCGTTTTTTTTTTCACGTTGGTCCGTACCTATTGATTTCCACTGCTGATGACTATCATCTTCTAAGAAGCGAGTACCGTCACGATTTTTAGATGCATGTAGTTGATGATCAAACGTTCTTGACATCACCAATGAAGGCGGTTCAAGCTTTTGGCAAGGTAGCTGCTACTTTATAATTATTCAAATAATAAACTTCTTTTAGTAATTAAATTTATTTAAGGTAGTGCGTGCTTGTATGTATATTAATTAATTATAAATGTGTTGAAGTACATTAGCAAGAAGCCTTGCTGACTTTCCATGCCTTCTCGGCATTGGAAAAATATTCATATTCCCGTGGATACGTGTTTTGTTACGATCAGGTGGAACATGTTAAGGTTCACGACATACCCATGCATGACAAATGTAGGAAATTGGAAGTGAAAAGTATTTATAAAGGAGAGTTTGCTAAGTTACACGTACCATATCCTACTAACGAGGTCACAACTTTGGAAGAAGCCGTAGGTTCTTTTGTGCAATTAAATCAAGAATACATTCATGTTACTTCATTTACCTTAAACTCGCGACGGAGACAACTAGATTGGGATGACATGCCCCGACTCGATGGAATCGTGATTGGATCCATGGGTTAAGGCACATTGTCTTCGACGTTAGACTTGACTCGAGTGTTGAATCTGGCGGTATAACGCTTAGACAATATTACTTTTGACATGGTGGATATCCTATTTGATGGTACAATATTTCAGGATTGCAAATGGAGTGAACCATTATGGACCTGGAATCGAACATGGGGTTCATTTGTGAAGACCTAATGCTAATGGTGTTGGATTTTGGTCTTTGACCCGACTAGACCCGTAAGCAACCATATTTCATTTGGGGGGGGGGGGGTCTTCAACATAAGGATATGTGATATGGGTCTTAGACCCGACTATGCATTAACTTGGACACAAACTTAGTGTAACTAACCCGTACTTGGACAATGTAATCCAATGGGTCAACTTGGATGTGCTAAGTGACGTGTAAGGTGTTTTGTGCTTCGAAAAAAAGACGACATCTAATCTAGACACGACTTGGATTTGAACATGGATCGAGGTGGCCCAAGTGGGCCGTGATATTCGTCCTTAGGACAAGATAACTAGCGACGTACGACATGTAATTTTAAATTCCTAGAGCAAAGATGACTCGTATTTAAACATCGACGCTTAGCGACGTACGACATGGAATTTTATGGACATAGCCCGCTACCTATAAACAAAAAGGATATGGGTAGTGGGTATCATAAACTTCTTAGCAAATCTTTGTCAGAACGCTGATCGACTATCATACAGAATATCTTTGCCAATACTGTCAGGAAAGCTCATTCTGATACTTGACGATTACGCATCTGAATCTAGATCCTCATCCTAGCCTAAATCGAGTACTAAGACTGATTCAACTAAAGGTGGCTACAATTGAACTTTGTTAAGACCCGTAAGAAAATTTGTGTCTTTCTCACAAGGGATCTCCAAACATCGACAAGATGAAGGGTGGATGGTTGAAACCTCATTCTGAAGGATTGCCTATGTATTCGTGTGGAGCGAAAACAAACCCGACGTAGTTCGGACTACGTGCACAAAGTTTCTTTTTTTTTTGTGTGTACACACTTAAAGGTTCACCTAAGGCATCATGTATCTCGTTTTAGCTTGTAAGGTACCGTTAAATCCCTTGTTTGGGGTTGGTGTTAATGGCTGTGATGTTTTGGGATGCGGAACTTGGTAATAACAGGTTTTCATGCTTAACCATTATTCTGTATGTTTGTTTTGTGGTGCTTAGGCCAAAGGCTTCTGGCTTATAATGTGATTGGAAATGATGTCTCGAGTTTGATTGAAACTGAGTGCAAATGGGTTGGAAGATGATGTGGGATCAAATTTCTATGTCTCGACCCTAATGGCTTGGGTGTAATGACCAAGCTGAAAGATTTATTAGAATTCTAAACTATTTCCCTGTGAATGTGTCGAGAAGGTCTTATGCTTGCAAAAGGTTGTTGGTGTTGTTTGCTGACCATTTGGCCTTTACCCTTTGAACTGGAATACGAGTGTTGTGGTACTTGATTTTTTTGCTTTAGATTTTGATTGTTGGCTTTCGAAAGTTTGTTTTCTGACATGTGTTTTCAACAATTTTGATTTTTTATTTTCTCACCATCGAGGTTGGTAAGCTATTTGGGTAGTCCTCGGCTCGTACTCCTCGTCACAATTGACTCACAACCATTGTGGAGCTCCAATGTAATGGATCCTCCTCCAGGAGCATTGAAGTATTGACCTACTTTTGACATATTTTGTGCTTCGCCAATTGATTTTGTTAGACTAACGTTTTTTGTGAGAATAAGTCGGTCTTTATCTTTATCTGAGATGGGATGATTTTGTGGGGAATGAGTTTGCCTTCCGTCATCGATTTGGTACAAGAAGAAAGTCTAAGCCCGACATATAATCACTTAAGAGCTTGTCTTGGAAAGTTTGTTTTTGCTGGAGGTTTTCTACTACTAGGCATGGAAAAGGTAGAGGAAAAAAACACGGGATACTAATGTACATTACTATTTAAAACGAAACATAATCCTGCCCAAGGAGGGCCTTCGAGTGTGTTGTGCAACTTTTTTTTTTAATTATGTTTTCACATTGAATTAATTTGATGAATGTGAAAATGGAATCAATTTCATTGATATCAACAGGAGTTTACAATGACTCAAAGAAGAATGTGATTTCTAGGAGATCCCCTGAGATTATCACTAAAATGGAAAGTACACTTTTACAAGGTTGATAGGAGACAAAATCTTAGACAAGACTCCGATAAAGACTTGAATGCAAATCCCGACTTTTAATTGTCAACTTCGGTCTTGAGCTCTTCTCTTTTCCAGAATTGATTGAGATGCTCGGTTTGAAAGTTGGTCCACTTTTGCAACTTGATTTGCCTTAAGCTCGCAACGAAGAAAACTGGATTTGGATGACATGTCTCGACTCGATGGAATCGTGATTGGATCGATGGGGTAAGGCCCATTTTCTTCGACATTAGACTTGACTCGTGTGTTGAATCCGGCGGTATAACGCCTAGACAATGATGCTTTTCACATGGTGGATATCCTATTTGAAGGTACAATGTCTTAGGAATTCAAATGAACTGGACCTGGAACAAACGTGGGGTTCATTAGTGAAGACCTAATGCAAATGGTGATGGATTTTTGTCTTTGACCCGATTAGACATGACTTAGACCCGTAAACAAACATAGTTTATTTGTAGGGGAGGGGGGGTCTTTATCATAAGGATATGTGATTTGAGTCTTAGACACGACTATTCATTGGCTTGGACACTAACTTAGTGTGACTAACCCGTACTTAGACAATCTAATCCAATGGGTCAACATGGATGCGCTAAGTGACGTGGGTAGGGTGTTATGTGCTTCGACAAAATGACGACATCTAATCTAGACACGACTTGGATATGAACATGGATCATGGTGGCCCAAGTGGGCCGTGATATTCATCCTTAGGACGAGCAAACTAGCCGTGTGACACTTGACAAAGACACGACTCAACAAGACAGGTTCTATGCTCGGGTTTTGATTGGATAAAAATCAAATTGGATCATTTTTAAAATGATGATTGATTGTAAATCGAGTTTTGAAATGGACAGCATGCCGGCTAGAAAAGGCTAGTTTTGGCCGAAAATTCAACGATTATATGGTGAAACACCAAACTAGGGGCTAAGACAAGAATAGAAAACATACAACACAAGACAAAGACAAGATAGATAAACCCTGTATTCAGGGCTACCAAGACAAGCACAGGTAGCTCTAAATGCAGTGAATCCCAAGCTAAACTCACTCACTAAGACAAGCACAAGTGAATGACCCTAACTCAGACCAACAAACTAAGACTAGCACAAGTTTTGTTGAGAGTTTTGAGCTAACCAAGACTGCACAGGTTAACAAAGAAAGAGTAAAAACTCTGGTTTTATCATTCAGCATTCTGAGTTTCTTTCAAGGCAAAAGGCTCTTTATATAGAGCATTACAAAAGATCCTCACCATCCAACATAAGACTACATCTAAGGGCTTAAAAGGACCCTTGAAATAACAACAAATGAGATACAAAAGTCTACTAGTAAGACGAGCAAAAACAGACTGCAACAACTTCAGAAAAAGCAACTGAAAAGTAGGTTTGTCTCCTTTCCTGAAATGGCATAGTTTGAGCAGTTTTCTTTGGGGTTGTTTTGGCTGTCTGGTGCTTCAAATGGAACCTTGAGAGGGACTTCTAAGGTCCTTCCAACGTCCTTATTAATACTACTAAGGGTCACACAAAAGTAAGATGCCTTTGTTCATCCATTGGTCTTGAAACCAGCCTGGCTCTCAAAGTGACTAGTTAACTTGTGGGCTGTTTTACTTGAACTTCCAAGGACAATTTGGAAAACTTATCCTGGACTTTTTTGTAGCTAAGGACCTCAACTAGATGGGAAAAGAAGTTGGAGCCCTTGCTTGGACAATTGCTGTAGGATATGTGGCCTGGAACTGGTACTGGTGTCTGTGGAATCCTTCTGGCTGTTGCTGACTTGGGACCTTGTTACTCTGGTTGGCATGGCTTGTGTTGATGTTGTTGTTGCTTGATCATGAGCCTTTGAGGGTGTCAAGACTTGATTGTGTGTTGCTTGGACATGGTTACCTTTTGTTGCTTTTGAAAACTTAGTTGTTTGGACTTGATCTGCCTTGGACTGAACATGGGTGTCTTTGTTGGTTGTTGTCTGAACTGGATTGTCAAATGAGGTTGCTCCCCTAGCTCCTGCTTCATCCTCCCCAGGTTGGAAAGATTTGAGCATCAAATCTCCAGGGTTCTCTTCTTCACTGTCATAGTAGGGGCTAAGGTCTCATATGTTAAATGTGCCATGAACTCCATATTCTCCTGGCAAATCCACCTTGTAAGCATTGGCTCCCACCTTCTCTATGACCTCAAAAGGGCCTTCTGCTCTAGGCATAAGTTTGTTCTTTCTTTTGCTTGGGAACCTTTCCTTTCTGAGGTGTAACCACACCAGGTCACCTGCCTGAAACTCCTTCTTTCCTCTTGGCACCTTGGCTTTGATTTTGTATTGCTCATTAGTCTTCTCTATGTTTCTCTTAACCTGTTCATGCAACCTGAGCATTTGTTCCACCCTCTTCTTGGCATCATAGTTCAGTATCTCTTTAGGCACATTGGATAGCTCCATAGGCATGAGTGGGTTGCTGCCATAGACCACCTCAAAGGGACTGTGGCCAGTACTTGATGAAGGGGCTCTGTTGAAGGCAAATTCTGCTTGGGCTAGTTTGAGATCCCAATCTCCTAGTGACTTCTTTACAATGCACCTCAGTATTCTCCCTAGGGTTTTGTTGGTGATTTCTGTTTGACCATCAGTTTGAGGATGGTGGGATGTACTAAAAAGCAGCCTGGTGTCTAGGAGCTTCCACAGGGTCTTCCAGAAGTAACTCATAAACTTTGTATCCCTGTCTGAAACAATTGATCTAGGCACCCCATGTAGTTTGACTACTTCCTTGAAGTAAAGCTCAGCAACCCCTGAGGCATCCTCAGTCTTCCTACATGGCACAAAGTGAGCCATTTTGCTAAATCTGTCAACTACAACCATGATGGAATCCTTTCCCCTAGGAGTCTTGGGCAGAGCCACAATGAAATCCATGCTGATGTCTTCCCAAGGTTTGTCAGGTACAGGCAGTGGAGTGTAAGGTCCTGCTTGGAAAGAACTCTTTGCCTTTTGGCAAGTAGAACACCTCCTAAGAATAGCTTGAACATCCCCTTCCATCCTAGGCCAGTAAAACTGATCTTGCAGGATATCCATGGTCTTCTGCACCCCAAAATGTCCTGCTAGCCCATTAGAGTGGACTTCCCTCACCAATAGGTCCCTGTATGAGCCTCTAGGGACACACAATTTGTTCCCCTTAAACATGTAACCTTCCTGCAGCTGATACTTGGTCTCTTTTACTCTAGGATTGTTCTGCAGGGCTAACCAATCCTCCATGAAATCAGGATCATCCTGGTACAGCTCCTTCATAAATTCAAAGCCTAGCACCCTTTGTTGGATTGTCACCAGCATAGAATGTCTCCTAGACAAGGCATCTGCTACCACATTTGACTTTCCTTCCTTGTATTTGCTTGAGAAGTTAAAGGACTGAAGGTATTCAACCCATTTTGCATGCCTTGCACTGAGCTTGTGTTGGCCATTTATGTATTTCAGGGCCTCATGATCAGAGTGAAGTACAAAAGGCTTGGGTTTGAGATAATGGCTCCAGTACATGAGGGCTCTCACCAAGGCATAAAACTCCTTGTCATATGTGGAGTAATTGAGCTTAGCCCCATTGAGCTTCTCACTGAAGAAGGCCACAGGATTCCTTCCTTGGATGAGTACTGCTCCAATCCCTACCCCACTTGCATCACACTCTACTTCGAATAGCTGATCAAAATCAGGTAGAGCTAGTATAGGTGCCTCACAAAGCTTCTTTTTGATGAGCTCAAAGGCTGCTTGTGCCTGTTCAGTCCACTTGAACTCACCCTTCTTCATCCCTTCTGTTACAGGCACCATGATAGTGCTGAATCCCTGTATGAACCTCCTATAGAAGGAGGCTAGGCCATGAAAACCCCTAACCTCAGTGATGTTCTTGGGAATAGGCCAAGACTTGATGGCTGCAATCTTCTCCTGATCCACAGATATGCCCTTGGCAGAGATGACATACCCCAAGAATTTAACCTCCTCAGCCATGAAAGTACACTTCTCCATTTTCCCAAAGAGCTTATGCTCTCTCAGCTTTAGAAACAACAACTTTAGATGGTTCAGATGTTCAGATTTGCCCTTACTATAGACCAGGATATCATCAAAGTACACCACAATGAACTGACCTATGAAAGGCCTTAAGACTTCAGTCATAAGTCTCATGAATGTACTAGGGGCATTGGAGAGACCAAATGGCATCACCAGCCATTCATAGAGCCCATGCTTGGTTTTAAATGCTGTTTTCCACTCATCCCCCTCCCTGATTCTCACCTGGTGGTAACCTTGCCTAAGATCTATCTTGGAGAATAGACTGGCTCCACTTAACTCATCCAACATGTCATCCAGCCTTGGGATGGGGAACCTGTACTTGACAGTGATATTGTTAATGGCCCTGCTGTCAATACACATTCTCCATGAACCATCCTTCTTAGGGACTAGGAGGGCAGGCACTGCACAAGGGCTCAAAGATTCCCTGACAAATCCTTTTGACATCAGCTCCTCTACCTGCCTCTGTAACTCTTGGGTGGACTTGGGGTCACTCCTGTATGCTAGCCTGTTAGGTAGCATGGCACCTGGAATGAGGTCTATCTGGTGCTCTATGCCCCTTAGGGGAGGAAGTCCTGATGGTAGTTCTTCTGGAAATACATCCTCATGCTCATTGATCAACTCCTTTACCTCTGAGGGAACCTCAACTGGTTCCTCAACCTGTTTGGACAAGAGGAAATACACAGGTTGTTCTTGTTCCACCTCTCTGAGCATGGCTGCTTCTGTGAGGAAAAGAATCTCCTTGGATCCACTGGTGCTAGGACTAGCATAGTCCCTAGTGTTTGGGGGTAAAGGTGTCAGAACTATTCTTTGATTCCCATATTTAAAAGTGTACACATTGCTCTTCCCTTTATGCAAGGCATCTTTATCAAACTCCCATGGTCTGCCCAACAGTAAATGGCATGCATCCATAGGCACTACATCACAAGTCACCTCATCCTTGTAGGTGCCTCCAATAGAGAAGGACACTAAACATTGTTGATCAACCCTTACTTCAGCACCCTTGTTCAACCATCTGAGTTTGTAAGGGTTGGGGTGGGGTTTGGTCTCCAAGTCAAGCTTGTTAACCAAGGTAACTGAGGCTACATTGGTGCAACTTCCCCCATCTATGATCACATTACAAACCCTTCCTTGAATAGTACACCTGCCCCTAAAGATTAGAGATCTCTGGTCTTCTTCTAGAGGTTGATGCTGAGAGTGCATAACCCTCCAAAGAACAAGGCTGTGACCAGTGTCTGGTGGGGCTACTACCAAAGGGGCATCACCTTCCTCTGCCTGTTCTCCTGTTCCCTCCTCCTGCTCATACTCAATGAGCCCTTCCTTCTCCCATTCCATGACTTCCACTGCTGTCAAGGCTCTTCTTGAGGGACAGTCTCTCTTAAAGTGGCCATAACCTTGACATTGATAACATTTTCTCTTCTCTTCCGAAGGAGTGAGGGTAGGTTGCTGACTTACAGGTGCCTTTCCCTTGTCCAAGGGGTTCCTATTAAAAGTTATGGGAGTCCTAGGACCTTCCCTAATTCTGACACCAGAATAAGGTTTAGTTATAGTAGGTTTGGTGAAAGACTTGGTTGTTTCCTTTCCCATTTTTTCAACCCTAAAGGATAGGTTAACCACATCCTCAAAGGACCATAGGGGCTGCATCCTAACCTTGTTAGCAATGCCTGGGCTTAGGCCTTCTAGGAACCTAGCAATCCTTTGTTCAGGTTTCTCAGTGATGTCACATTGAAGGGTAAGCTGCTCAAACTCTCTCAGATATGAATCAACAGATTTTTCATTTTGTTTTAGTTTGGACAGCTTGATGAACAAATCCTGAGTATAATCCTTAGCAACAAACTTGTTCATCATTTTTTTTTTCAACTTAGACCAGGATTTGATGGGTTCCTTACCCTCCCTAATCCTTAGACTCTTCATGGTTTCATACCACAGGGAAGCATATCTTTTCAATTTCAGAATAGCTACTTTAAAGGCTTTAGCATCATTGTATCCTTTGTATTCAAAGACTCTCTCTATATCCCTAAGCCATTCTAACAAATCATTAGGATTCAAGCTACCAGAAAACTCAGGAATGTCTACCTTGAGGTGTTTATCAGTGAGGCCAAGCCCTGAAGCTCTGCTCCTTGTGGATTCATCTGAGTCTGAAGGTTCCTCCTCTTCAGGTGGTCTGACCCTGCCTCCTGGTGGACCTAGGCCTCTCCCACGACCTCTGCCTCTTCCTCCAGCAAATATTTGGTTGCCTATCACCTGATCCAAGGCTCTGGTTAGGGTGGTTACAACCCCAGCCAGGTCCTCCATCCTTGCTTCTACTCCTGCCAATCTCTCTTCACTCATTGGGCTATTTTTGTAGTTTTGAATGTAGTTTGGTTAAATGGACTCACAGTAGAAATAAACCTTAGCTCTGATAACCAATTTGAAACACCAAACTAGGGGCTAAGACAAGAATAGAAAACATACAACACAAGACAAAGACAAGATAGATAAACCCTGTATTCAGGGCTACCAAGACAAGCACAGGTAGCTCTAAATGCAGTGAATCCCAAGCTAAACTCACTCACTAAGACAAGCACAAGTGAATGACCCTAACTCAGACCAACAAACTAAGACTAGCACAAGTTTTGTTGAGAGTTTTGAGCTAACCAAGACTGGCACAGGTTAACAAAGAAAGAGTAAAAACTCTGGTTTTATCATTCAGCATTCTGAGTTTCTTTCAAGGCAAAAGGCTCTTTATATAGAGCATTACAAAAGATCCTCACCATCCAACATAAGAATACATCTAAGGGCTTAAAAGGACCCTTGAAATAACAACAAATGAGATACAAAAGTCTACTAGTAAGACGAGCAAAAACAGACTGCAACAACTTCAGAAAAAGCAACTGAAAAGTAGGTTTGTCTCCTTTCCTGAAATGGCATAGTTTGAGCAGTTTTCTTTGGGGTTGTTTTGGCTGTCTGGTGCTTCTTTGGGGTTGTTTTGGCTGTCTGGTGCTTCAAATGGAACCTTGAGAGGGACTTCTAAGGTCCTTCCAACGTCCTTATTAATACTACTAAAGGTCACACAAAAGTAAGATGCCTTTGTTCATCCATTGGTCTTGAAACCAGCCTGGCTCTCAAAGTGACTAGTTAACTTGTGGGCTGTTTTACTTGAACTTCCAAGGACAATTTGGAAAACTTATCCTGGACTTTTTTGTAGCTAAGGACCTCAACTAGATGGGAAAAGAAGTTGGAGCCCTTTCTTGGACAATTGCTGTAGAATATGTGGCCTGGAACTGGTACTGGTGTCTGTGGAATCCTTCTGGCTGTTGCTGACTTGGGACCTTGTTACTCTGGTTGGCATGGCTTGTGTTGATGTTGTTGTTGCTTGATCATGAGCCTTTGAGGGTGTCAAGACTTGATTGTGTGTTGCTTGGACATGGTTAACTTTTGTTGCTTTTGAAAACTTAGTTGTTTGGACTTGATCTGCCTTGGACTGAACATGGGTGTCTTTGTTGGTTGTTGTCTGAACTGGATTGTCAAATGAGGTTGCTCCCCTAGCTCCTGCTTCATATGGGCTAGTTGAAAAGTTCGGGTTTGTAAAATGACACGGAATTTTCAAAACCATGACACGGAAACCATTTAGCAATTAGTCACTAAAAATACAAAGGATGTATGCTCCTAAACATCTATGTCTCGGTTAGTCAAAATAATATTTATACCCTTCAACCAGCCTTGCCAAGTGAATAAGGTCTCCATAAGCAATGTGCAAAGTGGTATTCGTGATCCAATGGTCAAGTGAGTGGAGGAAGTTGATGTGAGCAATCTGCAACACACTGTGGCATAGTGGGACGTCACACATTACCTATCACAAAGACGAGAGGGCGGCTCGGGAAATGCTAACGGGTTATTTATGCATGCCTCGTTGTACTATGACTATCCTTGTACTAACCATTACTTTCTTTTCAAGTCTGACATTTTAGAAAGGATGATAGAAACATTGTGTAAGCTAGTTCTCTTTCCCCACCGGAGTCCCAAACTATGGACCCCCCCCCCCCCCCCCCCCCCCCGCGTGATCGCTTTGCGGGGATCCGACAGGGCATATCAACCTGTAGTTTAACAAGAATCAAATTAAGGTTGATATGAGTTGTCATTAAGTTTTGTAGGAACTTGGTACCGTTCAAGTCAACTTTACACCTCTCATCAAAACCAATGTGAAAATCGACTACGAGTGATGAAAGCTTAGAGACTTGTCTCCTAAATCACTAAATTAAATGACTGATCAAATGGATTCGGACATCCGGAAACCATTGACTTTAAGTAAGGGGTGAAGGTACGTGTTAGGAAGCCCGTTAATAGGACACAAAACCCCGCCTGTTTCGATAACGGCCTCTACTAATAAACTAAGTGATTTCAAAGGAATGCGTAGCTACGACGATTATGAAATGAAAACATCGTTGTACAAATAATAATCTAAGCATGTGAATCCGTTCTACGTGGTTTAATGCATTATTTAACTTTGTCGAAGTTGTTTAGCATGTGTGGTTTTTTATTGAAACATAAAATAAAAAACAAGGCTTGGAGGACAGGGAAATCATTGGGGATACTAAGTTATTACAAACCTGGCAGCTCGCCACAAATCCGACTCAATAATAATAAATACATTACAACTCGATCTATATACAAATGGACAAACTATGACCCATAATTGAACATGGATGTGTCACAATTGAACCAATGTAGTAGTAGTATTTAAATCATGAAATTTAATGGGAAAATGTCTATGTAAATTAAAAACTAAAGAGTAAAATCCGATTACAACCAAATCGAAATAGTTAAGTGTTGCAGAAGCGAATAAGTTTGATGATGCAAAATAAAGATAATTGTCTAAACATTTGTATCCAACAAAAACAATAAAGCGCTCTCTCCCGTGTTTTCCCACGTCCTAGTTCCTTGGAGTACCTATCACACGATCTGCTCTCACAATAGTAGTCATAACAGGTCCAAAAGAGGACAAAACAAAAAGGGGTCAAGAATTATCTTGAGTAAGGTAAACAATCCAATAATGAAAGTAAAGAAATTTAATTTATAATTTAAACGCTATAAAAATATACGGTATAATTGAAAAGTTCCAAGGATATATAAGAAAATCCGAATTTAAAAATAACATGGCTTTAAGTTTCTCATAACACTTCCATATCGAAGAAAACATTTCTTTCGTTCAATTTGTAAGTAATGGATAAAGGCGGATAAGACGGGGTTCTCTAAACCATGTACTAAAGTGTCCTAAAAATCTCGAGTGTGCACACCCCTCAATGGGCCAACCTCAAGGAGGAAGACTGGAGGACGGGGTTTGATCAGCTAACCCCCACCAAAAGGTCTGTATAAGAGGTCCCTTAAAATTTGGGAACAACCTACCCCTCTACCAAAATTGTTCAAACCAACATCAAAACCTTTCAAGCAATCGCTTTCATTTTATTGAATTCTAACATTTAATCACAACCTTTCCAAAGGGAAAAACGATTTTGGTTTTAGAAACTTAAATCCTTTCATTTGTCCAAATACAATTTTTCTTTCCAATAAGTTAACCAAATCATAATGCATAAACATTCATTTCAAGACAACACTTTAAGAAATCAACACAACCATTTCATCATTATAAACGTACCAACATTCAAATCGTAATCGATAGTACAAAGATAATGTATGGACAAAGTTCCCTTACCTTATAATTACGTTGATGAGCGGTTATTAAAAGGCTTCTTCTATGATCTCGGGTCTACAATATATAATGAAAATATCAATTACTAACGTCAAAGTTTAAAAGTCAAGAAATCAACCCTAAGGCCTTTGAATCGCAGTTTAATAAAACGTGACAGTTTCCGAATCAAAAAAAATGTTTTGGGTTGGTTCGGGTATTTAAATAGTCGAAATATCAATCTACAAAAGGCCAACATGCTTATATTCATTAAGGTTTATCATAGTCAAATATTAAATATTTATCTTTAGTATAACTTTATTTACTAGTGGTTTTTTTCGAAAAAGGTAGGTTTTCAACTATCGATTTAGTGAGCAATGTTTTATCAGATTTTCGAGATTGTCATTCCGTATTACAAAAATATTATAAAACCAAATACTTAAGATTCTTGGACTAAACCAGCGTCAATTGTTCGTATTTTAATCCTACCATCTTTTAATGTGGTCTAGTGGTCGGATCTTTAACAAGTGGTCAGAATATGAGTCACTAAATATTATTAAGTGGATTACAAAGATTATAAACTCAAATGAGTTGATTCCAGAGCTTAATATGCTCTATATTCATTGATGTTTCTGTGGTAACAGGGTTCGTCCTCATTAATCCTTTAAGTTACTTTTTAAGACTCAAACATTGGGACATGCAGATTTGGTTTGTCCATACTCACGTTTTAGTGTATGGTTTTTAATTTACAAACGACACATGAGAATCTGACAAAATTTTATATACAAGTTATAGACATGCATAGGTACTACATATATGTTTTTCACACTAATATAACAAGTTTAAGTTTGATCATAATCAACCTCCGGTTTTGACACTTTGATGGTTGTTACATGTGATGGTTGTTACATGCATAGGTTCATGCATGCATGAATGGAGACTCTTATAGTTCGTTTTAGAATTTGTTTTACTCAAGATTAAGTGGTCAATGAGAATAAAATCAGAAAAGTGTAGTGTTTTAGCCCTTACAAGGTGAAGAACTTTGTGTTTAGGCAAGATCCTCCTCCTAGCTTTCTCTTCTTCTTCCTCTTCTCTTCTCTCGGTTATTCCTTGTTCTCCCTCTCTCTATACTTGTTTTTTGTTGTTTTTTTTAATGGAAATATGGTGGGATTGAGTTAATGAGTAAATAGGGGAGTGGTTATGGGAAAGATAAAAAGAGGAGTTTTGGGAAGAAGAGGAGTAGGGGGCGGCACACTCATGGGGAAGAGGAGTGTCAATTTTCTCATTGGGCAATTTATCTAGGCATGCTATAGGGTTGTCCAAGTAGTTATTATGGCTGCTACGATTTCGTGCAGGTGGTGTTTAGTGGGGTTTTCGGGCGACGGAAAACGAAGCGCGAGACGGTGGTTTGTATAACTTCGAAATGCAATACGATTTTACCAATTATCGACACAAGAATTATATATGTTCTTTTCTCAATTTATCATGGGTGAATTTATTTAAGGATTGTATTTTATTATTATATATTCTTAATGTTTGACGATAATATTTATTATTAAATTTAGCGACTCAAGGTCGCGGTAATTGTATCGTCACCAAATTTTTTTCCATTTTATCTTTTACTGATTTTTGCTTCTTAAAATACTTTATTATTATTATTATTATATTTCCTTTTTATTTTATTGACGGATTTTACAGCAATTAGTGAACCAACATTCCTAGCTATGCGAAGATAAAATGCAAGTATTACATCCTACCTCCCTTAGAAAACGTTACGTCCTCGTAGCTATATAATTAACTCAAATAGCTCTGGGTATTTAAGTTTCATGGCCTCCTTGGCTTCCAAAGTGCCTTCCTCGTTGTCATGGTTCGACCATAGCACCTTGATTATGCGGGTCTGTCCATTTCGGGTTTTTCGAACTTTACTATCAAGGATTTTAACAGGTCGCTCTTCATAAGATAGCGAGTCATCCAGTTCTAGTACTTCGGGTTCTAAAACGTGCGACAGGTCGCTCAAGTACTTACGGAGTTGGGAAACATGAAAAACGTTGTGGACTCGGTCCAATGAGGGTCGTAACGCCAGACGATAGGCTACCTTTCCAACACTCTCCAATATCTCGTATGGACCTATGTATTTGGGGCTCCACTTTCCTTTCTTACCAAATTGCATCACTCCTCTAATTGGTGACACTCGCAACAAAACTTTATCTCCAACTTCAAACGCCTGTCTTGGGCTGCCTTCATCTTTTGTGGGATCACTTGGACTTGTTGGATCATTTCTTGAATCATCTGCTATCCAAGTACAACACTATCTGTGAGGTCGTTCCAACATACATGGCTCCTACATTTCCTTATGTACAGGGCTTCAAATTGTGCCATCTTGATACTAGCATGGTAACTGTTTTTGTATGAAAATTCAATTAGATCAAGCATGTCCTCCCATGAATTCTTGAATTCTAGAGCGCAAGCTCTAAGCATGTCTTCTAGAGTCTGGATCGTCCTCTCAGTTTGGCCATCAGTTGCGGGGTGAAATGCGGTACTCATCTTTATCTTTGTCCCTAGAGACTGTTGTAGTTCTTGCCATAATCGGGAAATGAATCTCGAATCTCTATCTGAAATGATATTACTTGGAACTCCGTGTAACTTTAGCACGTGTCTCCCGTAAGCCATGGCGAGTTCTTTCTTGTTCCAGGTATCCTAAATTGGTATGAAGTGTGAAGATTTCGTCAATCGATCCACAATTACCCAAATCATGTTGTTTCCTTTCTTGGTCCTTGGCAAGGCGGTGATGAAATCCATTGAGATCGAGTCCCACTTCCATTTGGGATGTCCAAAGGTTGTAGTAGTCCTTGGGGTCTTCTATGTTCGATTTTCACCTTTTGGCAAGTCAAACATCGTGATACGAATTCTGCTACTTCTCTCTTCATATTCGGCCACCAGAAAGTATTTTTAAGATCTTTGTATAGTTTGTCTTCTCCAGGATGCACTGAATAGGGTGTACTGTGTGCCTCCTCCATGATTTTCTTCTTTAGCTCAGAGTCTTGGGGTACACACTATCTTGCTTTGTAGAGAATGCTCCCGTCCTTCTCGATGCTGAAACCTTTACCATTCGGGGTCCCAATCTTTACTTTCTTTGCTTCAATCACTTCATCTCCAGCTTGTTTCACATGGATCTCATCGTATGCGTCGGGTGATAGAGTGAAGTCGTTCATGTCGTAACCTTTAGAAATGACGTTGATGACCATGTTCTGGATCTCCTCTCTTAGCTTCATTCGTGAAATAGCTCCACATAGCAACTGCACACATTTTCGGCTGAGAGCATCAGCCACTATATTTGCTTTTCCTTCGTGGTATTGGATCTCCATGTCGTAATCCTTGATCAACTCCAGCCACCTTCTTTGTCTCATGTTTAGCTCCTTTTGGATGAAGATATACTTTAGGCTCTTGTGATCGGAGACGATCTTGAAAGTGACTCCATAAAGATAATGACGCCATATCTTGAGGGCAAAGACAACGGCAGCTAACTCCAAGTCATGAGTCAGGTAATTAACCTCATGTGGCTTTAGTTGTCGGGATGCATAAGCAATGACTCGGCGATCCTGCATTAGCACACATCCTAGACCGTTCTTCGATGCGTCGGTATAAACCTTGAAATTTTAATTTCCACTTGGTAGTGCTAGAACTAAGGCGGTAGTTAGTCGCTCCTTGAGAGTCTGGAATGATTTCTCGCAGTTGTCATCCCATTGTTACTTGTTTGCCTTCTTCATCAACGAAGTCATTGGTTGGGCGATCTTGGAGAAATATTTTACAAAACGCCTGTAGTATCTTGCTAGGTCCAAGAAGCTACGGATCTCGGTGACATTCTTCGGGAGTCGGCCAATTGGATACGACTTCCACTTTGCTTGGATACTCTGAAACTCTTTATCCTGAGATAACGTGTCCCAAAAAAGATACTTTTTCTAGCCAAAACTCGCATTTCGACATTTTAGCATACAACTGGTTGTCCCTCAAGGTTGGAAGAACTAGTCTCAAGTCCTCCTCGTGGTCCTCCGTATTCTTCGAGTATACTAAGATATCATCGATGAAGACTACTACAAACTTATCCAGGAATGGTCGGAATACTCGATTCATCAAGTCCATGAACACGGCATGTGCATTTGTAAGACCAAACGGCATTACGGTGAACTCATAGTGACCATATCTAGTTCGAAAGGCGGTTTTTGGTACGTCTCCTCTAGCTATCCTCAATTGATCGTATCCGGATCTGAGGTCTATTTTTGAGAATATTCCTGCTCCACGCAACTGGTCGAATAGGTCATCAACTCGGGGTAAGGGATATCAGTTTTTCACCGTCACATTATTCAGTTCGCGGTAATCAATACACAACCTCAAACTTCCATCCTTCTTCTTCACAAACAAAATCGGTGCTCCCCATGGTGACACACTTGGGCGAATGTAACCCTTGTCAAGAAGCTATTCTAATTGGATCTTTAATTCGGCTAGCTCCTTTGGTGCCATCCTATAGGGTGGCTTGTAGATTGGGCCAGAGCCTGGAACAAGTTGATTTGGAATTCTACTTCTCTTTGCGGGGGCATGCCGGGAATCTCTTCAGGAAAGACGCCCTCGAACTCCCGTACTACCTCTACATCTTTGACTCTCGGACTCTGGATAGATACATCATAACGTGACACAATATGATAGGGACTCCTTTCCTCAGGTATGATTTTAAGGTAAGAACAGAAATCAATTTTACTTTGGGTTTAACTACCACTCCTTTGTAAGAAAATCAGACTCCTTTGGGTCCTCTCAAAGAAAATTTTTGTTGCCAACAATCAATCTTAGCTTTATGCTTATTCAACCAATCCATCCCTAATATCACAAAAACTTTCCTATGGGAAACTCGACTAGGTCCACAAGAAAATCGATCTCCACAATTGTTATGGACACATTCCTAAAGATTTTTTAGCATTTCTGTGACAACCCTCGCGAATGCGAAAAAAAAACATACAAGCATGTGAATTATAAAGCGGAAATATGAAGTTTTTAAAAACTTTTATACATGCAAGAAAGAAATACGAGGAATGTCAGTAATTACAAACCAAATATAAAATACTACAAGAGACGTAGTCTCTCAAAATGTTAACCAACAACAAAGCCATTAGCCACTAGCTAATAAACGTCTAGAGGTGTTTCATCCAGGGACAACGCCCGCTAGCTCACACCCGAACCCCAAAATAGCATAAGCAAAAAGCCATCCATGCAAGCAACCTGTTCATTCATGAAAAACATGAACGCCACAATCAGTGGGGAGTAACTCCGGGTTCTCCCAGCCATATCACATTAAACGTACATATAAGGAAATACAAAAGTAAAATCATGCATATATAGATATACATGTGAGTTACGATAAGAATAGATAGGCAATCCAATATATAATGATAAGCTCATATGGAAATCAAATTGAGAACCATCATGTTATTCAAAGACTCGGGGAAGACACTCTTAGGCAACCGAATACGCTCACTAGGGCTTGCATCTCACCGTTAGCGGTATAAGTTTGATAAGATTGAGACTCGACAAACAAACCATGCCAAGTCATGCGATGATCACAATAAATCCAACATATTATCATCCATTCACGAACCCATACATTGACGGTGCCCAATCATGCAATGACCATGATAATATCATGAATCACGCAATCAAAGACGACGGTGCCCCAATCATGCAATGACCATGAACAATATCATGAAATCACGCATTCAAAGACGACACAAGACGACTCTCTCACGGTAAATGAAACGCACTAGCATCGTGTACATGCAAGTGATTAAAGGCATCCACGGGATCACATTTCCCTGAACTCATACGCGATGCTTACATTTCGCCTATGTAGACTAATTTCCTCCTGGTAGGAACGATAATTAAACGGCTCCTAATCTAAACCTGGCCAGATTCTCGGAATCACATTTTCCGATTCGACATGCGATGACGTTTCGCATCCAAGACTCGGTCTTACAAATAAAACGCCGATTACCCACATTCTCGGTAGATCAATTCACGAAAGAGGCGGAAAACGAGCTCAAGCCTCATAACATGCGGTACGCTACATGCAAATAACACCACCTCGCAATTACACAACATTTGACGGCCGGGTCGATCAACGCAATGCGTTCAACTCCCAACAACGTCGTCGTATGCCCACTACACATGCAATTAAGCAGTAGGATACCTCTCCGTTCCGACATTCCAGCCTTACGAACGGGAAGGTAGCCAAGGGAATGAGAGTACAAAGCACAAGACAAAATAGTGCTCAAACCGTATCATTTGTAAAACCGACTCAAATTGGGAACATACCAAAAACCGTCACAAAACATGAGAAAAGGGAATCATATAAGTTTACATATGATAAACATGAGTCAATACATGATACATAAGCATTAGAACAAGTTTATGAAGCATAATGAATAAAAAACATAAATACCTCTCCAAAACAACGTTGTTTGGAAACCAACGAAAACAAGAGTCCACTTCAAACGGTCATAACTAGAGTTCTATATATGGAAATGCAGAAATTCCAAGTCTAGGTGATATCTTATCCTCTTACGGTTCCAACGAGATGTCACACGCTCAAAACAAGCAAGTAACGAAGGAGATATGGTCATTTTACGAAAAGGGGTCAGTGCAGGAAAATTTCTGTTGGCAGCGTATGACGCAGCCTGCGTCACCCACGACGCAGCCTGTGTCCCCCAACGCAGCCTGCGTCCTTACGGGATTCAAGGACGATCAAAAATCAACATGTTATCAACAACAAACTCCTCATTTATCACCACAAATCATCAATTCTCATATCAATTAACAACTAACAACATCCATCAACAACAACACAAGTCCTAAGCATACTAATCATATTCTACATACGATTTCTAACATGGAAAACACATTAAAACACGTAAATGATATCGAGTAACCCTTCACCGTTACCTTTTCGCGTCTTTAAATCGATTTCTAAACCTTCCTAGTCTCCACCTACATACAATTAGATAATAAAAGATGAATATCATTCACCTTGAGAAAAACGGATAATTTAAAAAGCGAGAAAGACGGTAATTTTATTACCAATACGGATAGAGGAAGCTAAGAGGGGAAGAATAAGACGAACTTACGAGAATTTGAGCGAGTAACGAAGGAGTAGCGACAAATCTAAGACGGATCAAAAATGGAGGCAAGGTTTTGATGGTTTTCTTAAGGAAGAAGAAATGTGTTGTGTTTGTGTTAGAATTAATTAGGTTAAGGTTAGGAGGGAGTATAAGTAAAGGGTGAGTTGGAAAAGTCAACGAAAGTCAAAGGCGGCTCAAAAGTCAAGAAAAGTCAAACTCGCCTTAAGACGGGATTCTCATGAAATCTCGCGGAAATTCCAAATACGAACTCGGAAATTCTAAATTCGACTCGAAAAATTAAATTTACGATTAAAACTAAATTTCACTGAAAAGTATCCGTAAAATATTTTTACTAGAAAAATAGGGTACATTTGCGGGTGTTACAGTTGTTGTAATTAAGTCAAAGCCGAGTGTTGTAATTTAAATAAGGGTCGAATGCCTTTTATTTATTTGAGTCAAATGCTTTAATAAAACCTTCGTTTTATTTGATTAAATGGATCTATTTAATCAAGTAGATCAAAGCGATTGTGCAAAGTAAAAAGACGGTTAAGGACAAAGTCTATGTGAGTCATAACCTCCTTATTGGCACGTTTTTGTGTCTAGAATAGGCGTGAGAGTCGTGATGTTTAGTCCATTGTATATAGGATCGAGTTTATCTATTTTCAATTGTTTGCGCATCGAGTCGACATGAATCGTCTGGATTGTAATAGTTAGTCCCCACTTGCTCCCCTTCCCCTTTAAGCCTTGCTTGTGATTGCTTGCTAGAATAGTATAGATCAAATGAACTCACATGTTAAATCACTTGGACAAAGTAGATTTAATGGATTAAATGACGTAAAAACCATCTCACATGGTAGGGGTAAAACGATGTTTGCATTTACATAAACAAACATAGTTTAGCTTGATAAGCTATCATGATCCTTAGTAGAGGTTGTTATTGCAACTGACGGGGTTGGGTGTTTCTTTATGAAATTAATTTAACTTCCCAACACGTACCCTCACACGAATCCTTTTCTCTAAATGGTTTCAAAGTTCCTAAAACTTGGTGGCGACTCTTTTGTAAACCGAAAACCCCACGTGGATTCAAAACACGTGTTTTCCCACATCCACAATAATATTATAGTAATTGTATATTCCTTATAATGAACACCACCAAATCCGTTCCATTAGAACCATACATGGGTGTTTAAAAGCAAATGAACAAACCTCTAGAAACCCGAATTGAGCATATTAATAAATACTCTTGTTTTTTGCTATCAAATACCCCCTATAATAGTGACAAAGACCAACTGACGGCAAAAACCGCTTTAATAAATACCCATAGATCGCCTCCTTTTTATCTAGTGCGTCAGTAAGTCCCGTGCTTGCATGTGAAGTTATTTTCCTCAAAGAAGGTCTAACATACACAATCCAAGACAGAGTTTTATGGCTCACATTGGAACGGCTTTTGAGATCAAGTTCCCGTAAGTTTGTGCAGATTTCCACCAACTCTTTTACGCTCTTTGCCGTTACACGGAAACATTGTGCCAAGTTCACATATAGGAGCTTAGGACATGCTTAGCAATTTTTGATATGCATTCGTCCCCAAACTTTCCATCTCTGAGTTTAACAACTCCAAATACATACTTGTACATTCAAAATCGATCCCAAATAACACTGATTGTAGCCATCCTGATATAATATCCAAATGCTAAAATTTGCGGCAGTAGTTCACTAATCTTCTCATCCCTTTGCTTGTGAGATTCCGACATACGCTTCCATCAAGATGCGCTGAATTCGGGCACATGAGCCCAATTTTATCAAGCAACTACATATTAAATTAAAAATTCAATTAGTTCTCAAATTAGAAGCTAACAAATGGAACGATACATACTAAATTAAAATAAAAATACTTGATGAATTATAATCATGCCAATATGCAATGGGTGGTGTACGTATATTGGTATCTATCGTACGAAACCAATGATGACATTGAATTTTGAAGCTGGTGGAGTATTTATTTATGTTGAAGACTCTCAAATAGCTCGAAAGTCGTTCAGAAGAGTTGGAGTCTCTATAACCACTAAAAACAAAACTTGCTTTAATAATATATATATATATATATATATATATATATATATATATATATATATATATATATATAGAGAAAGGTTCAAATGAGTCCCTCATATCTTTTGAGTCCCTAAGTCCTTCTAAGAGCCTTTAGATCTTTAGATATGGATGGTTGAGATTATAAGCTAAAAGTAACCAATACACTAATCCATTCTTTATCCACTAATTAATTGTCTTTCTCTCTCTAACTTAAAGTTGATGACATTTTAGCATTTTTAGGGTGAGACTTTGTTTTCAAGTATAGATTTTGTTTTTCTACGAGTGTACAGTTTTACAAGTGTAACTTTTATCTTTTACGAGTGTAACTTTAATTAAAAAAAAGTGTAACTATATATTAAAAAGCGATTTTACGCCAAGTTTTTGACATATTACGTATTTTTAGAGTGTAACTTTATCCTTTTACAAGTGTAACTTTAATCTAAAATCATACAACTTTATACTAAAAAGTGATTTTATGACAAACTTTTGACATTTTACGTATTTTTAGAGTATAACTTTAGCTTTATACAAGTGTAACTTTAATCCAAAATAGTCTAACTTTATACTAAAAAGTGATTTAGACAAGCTTTTAACATTTTACGTATTTTTAGAGTGTAACTTTAGCCCTTTACAAGTGAAACTTTAATCCAAAATAATGTAACTCTATACTAAAATATGATTTTACGACAAGTTTTTGACATTTTTACGTATTTTCAGAGTGTAACTTTACCCTTTGACATGTGTAACTTTAGTCTAAAAAAGTGTAACCTTAAACTAAAAAGTGGTTTTGAGACAAGTTCTTGACATTTTACGTATTTTTAGAGTGCAACTTTGATCTTTTACGAGTTAACTTCAATCCAAAATAGTGTAATTTTATTCTAAAAACTGATTTTAAGACAAGTTATTGACATTTTACGTATTTTTAGAGTGTAACTTTGTTCTTGTACGAGTGTAACTTCATTCCAAAATAGTGTATTTTTAAGTTAAAAATTGATTTTAAGACAAATTCTCGACATTTTTTATATTTTTGTAGTGTAATTTTGAACTTTTAGAAGTGTAACTTTAATCCAAAATAATGTAACTTTATTTAATAAGTAATTTTATGGCATCTTATTTTTGAATTTTGAAATTTTAAATAATTTTAAGTGTAACTCCAAGCTTTTTAGAACGTAACTTTATTATATTGAAAGTGAAACTTTAGTCATTTATAGTGTAATTTAACGTTTTACGATTGTAACATTAGTCATTTATAGTGTAACTTTAGTATATTGAGAGTGTAATTTTAGTCCGTTGAAAATGTAACTTTAGTTCATTGAAAGTGTAACTTTAATAGATTGAGACTATAACTTTAGTCCTTTTAAAGGTGTAACTTCAATCACCGTCAACAATAACTCAACATAAACAACAATAATAACAACCAATAAAGAAAAATATAACTATTTTTGTCATTAAAAAACGACTTTTAATAAGGTTATTATTAAAATCAGCTAATTAGAAAAAAAAAATCTAAAATTAATAAAATTAAAAATAATACTAAATCTACTAGCAAATCCCTAAATCTGAGAAAGGGAAAAAAAAGGGATTAAAAGTAATGGCTAGTAGATTGGAAAAAAGCAAAAAAAAATAAAGAGGGAAGAAAGACGGAGGGAGGGTGGTGGTGGTGCAGGGGTAATGGCATCGTGGGCCGTGGCAGGAAAGAGAAAGACGACGCGGCTGGTGGGTAGTGGCGTGGCGACGTCGGCAGACGGTAGTGTCGGCGGTGGTGTCGGCACGCGGCAGATGGTTGGCACGCGGAAGATGGTCGGAAGATGGTCAGCAGCAGGGTGGTGTCGACGGTAGTGTCGACACACAGAAGATGGTCGGTAGGTGGTGTAGGCGGTAGAGTGGCGGAAATGGTTGTAGATCTAGTTTTGTTTGGTGTTTTTTTTTTCAGATCTAGTTTTTTTATTTGTTTTTTTTGGCTTGGTGGTGGTTGTTGGTGGTGAAGTAGAACGGTGGAGGGTTGGCGGTGGGCGGCAGTGGGCGGCAGTGGGCGGCGGTGGGCGGCAGTGGGCGGCAGTGGGCGGCGGTGGGCGGCGGTGGGTGGCAGTGGCCCACGGTGGAAGGAATGAAGATGAAGAAAGAGAGGAGGAGTTTTAGAGAGAAGAAGGAGAAGTTTTAGAGAGAAGGAAGGAGTTTATGAGTGAATGAATTGTGGGAGAAATGAGTTAGAAATATGGGGTATTAGTGATTTAATTAGTGTGGATTAGTAAGGTAGTGAGAGAAAGACCTTATTAATGACATTTTTTGTGTTTTAATCTCAGCCTTCCATCTCCAAGATCCAAAGGCCTCTAAGAGGACTCATGGACTCAAGGTTTTGGAGTGGACTCATTTGATCCCATTACTATATATATATATATATATAGATTTAGGATCCGGTGGAAACGACCACTCGGTGGAAAAAGTGGAAACGACCTATATGTACATTGATATATGATAGATACACCATTTTTTTTCTCTTTAACAAATCTCACATACGCTTTTTATTATCATAGGTACGCATTTTACGAGAATTCTATATACACTTTTTTCTACTGTAGGTACACACTTTTACCAGATTTCTATGTACATTTTTTAAGGTCGTAGGTACACTTTTTTCTATTCTAGGTACATTTGTTTGTACCAAATCTCACACATTTCAAACTATTGCCAGTATACTGAAATACGAATTATATAGGTACATTAAATATTATTCTAGTTACACAAAATATTATTCTAGGTACACAAATATACTACCTAAATACACGTATATAATAACAACCCCAAATTTAAAAATCCCCAAATCAACACTACAAATATCACGCATAACCATTGCACCACTACCACACATCCCTGAACAACACCCACCACCGTCACCATACTGGCGTCACTCATGCCGGCGATCATGCAAGTAGGATACTGAGTGCACCGTTAACCTCCAACGGCGCCGACGACATTACTTATACCCATGTTGTGCACCACGAAAATAACCAAAGATCTCACCGGAGTTGTAGATCAAAGGCCTAGCACCACGTTCGTCGATGTTTCAAAGTGTTCCGATGAATTAGAAGCGACGACGACGACGGTTGATCGGTGATGGTGATGATGGAGCTACTCTGATATCACGCGACAATTTGACGGAGTTGTTGGCTATCGTCGTCGCCGATGGAGACAACATAGATTAAGTTGAGATGATATGTAATGGTGATGATGGAGTTGCGTCGGACATCACGCGACGATTGATCGTAGTTACTGGCCATTGTCACCGGCGATGACGACGGAGTGTTGGTGGCGACGACAAGTAAGTGACGATGATAGGTGATGAACAGTGATGAGGCAATTTGGGTGGTGGGCTGATGATGTAAAGGTGGATATGATTTAGGGAAAATATATAAATGGAGTTTGGTTGTGAGAAAGTGATGCGCGTGGGATTTATCATGGTCGTTTCCACTTTTTGCACCGAGTGGTCGTTTGCACCGGATCTTGACTCTATATATATATATATATATATATATATATAATTGGGCTCCTGTTCGAACTAGAAGTTGGGTGCGAACTGTACGAACTCCTTTAAATGACCACATAAATCTGTTCAAAAACAAATCCCACCCGTACCTTCTCTTTCCTTCATCCTTACCAACCTTCCAAACTCCCTTCTCCCTTGTCTTTATCCTCCTCCTGCACCCCCATTACAACTTCCTGTTGCTAGCCACACCGACGAACCCAACCAACCACCAAATCCTTCGCCGGCGACGAAAACGTCGACTGAAACCATTTAACAGCTCTAAAATTCCTAATAACCTCGCTGGATCAAATTAAATTTCAAATCTTACTTATTTTTTGGTAGATCTAACATTTCAACCGAGTTTTATGAAGAAAAAAAAGTAATTGGGGTACGTTTAAGATGTGTGGTAGTCATTGGTATGTTACGTGGGTCGTCGTGGATTTGGATTTGGTCACCGTCGATATCTCCGGTACGGTGCGGTCTGAATGGCGATGGTGATTATTGGGAGTGGTGATGGCTTTGTTGATTTGGTGATGGGTTATTTTAGGGTGTGTGATGGTATCGTCGCCGTCGTAATGGCGGCCGAAAAATTCACCGTCGTGGGGTCTGGGGTATATGCCAGCGTCGGTAGGTGGGGGACGTTCATATGATGAATGTGGTTTATGTAGGGATGGGTGGTAGTGGTGTTCAGATGTTAGTCGGTGGTGGTGGTAAGGTGACGTTAGTCATTAGCTTGTGGATGTGGTGGTGGCGTCGGCGGTGGTGATGGTGGTGGTTGCATCGTCCGTGGTGTTAGTATAGTGACAGTGGTGGTGGGGACGACCGCGGTGGTGGCTGTTATGTCAGTCATTGTTGGTAGACGATGCGGTTGTGGTTGTGGGCTTCTTGAATACACCAAATAGTCAAATACCAGCCCGGATACATGTGGTATTACTATCGGATACACATGGTGTTACTACCGGGTACACATGTATCCAGTAGTAATACCATATGTATCTGGTAGTATTATCACGTGTTCTGAGCTAGTTCGTACAGTTCGTACTGAACTCAAGTTCGCACAGGAACCCGCCCCTATATATATATATATATATATATATATATATATATATATATATATATATATATATATTTATAAATAGAAAGATATTGATTTTATCTAGAAATATTTTTAATTACTAATCAAATAATATTTACTAATTTGATTGTAATAAAAAATAGAAAGTACGGTTTCCCAAAAGTAAAAAGGAAATCATAATCCGGGTGGAAAAATACCCAAAATCCTAAACTTTCTAAATTGTCTATTTCTAGCCTAAGGTACATAAGGTTTGTTTGGTACCTATTCATAGCAAAGAAAGAAGACAAAAAAATAGAAGTAATTGAACAGAGAAGTAGAGAACAATGAAGTTTAACTTTGACCCGATTATTTTGAACTTTTATCATTTTCCCTCAAACACTCTGATTATATTCGATGTTTGTTCTTTTATCTTCTTCTTCTTCTCCTCCTTTCTCTTTCTTTGGTACTCCCTCATACTCCATGTATTCTTCCTTTTTCATTTGAACTCTAAGATTAAGGAAATGAATTTGGACCACACAAAACACTATACCCCACATGCAATTAATTATAGACCACACAAAACACACAACCCCACCTCCAAAAATGAAAATAGGGAAGAAAACATGAATGAACCAAATAGGAAATAGGGAAGAATAGATGGAATAGGAGGGAATATATTGCTTAGCTGGATTACTCTGTCAAAAGCACGTGTTCATTAATTATATGATGCATCATTCATTAATTTGTATATTTCGATTATTATAATTATTTCTTGGAATCTATTCTCGCATGTATGGTAATAATAAAAGAACGGGGTTATTAAAGGGAACCATTTTACAATAAACTTGTGCAAGACCATCTTACACAATTATTTGTAGTCTTGTTATTATTAGTATATTAACGTGCGTATTTGTAGTGTTGTTATTAACTTAGCTAATAAGTTTCATTGTATGTTTTTTTTGTAAAACCATTGTTATTTTTTTTTTGTCACTTTAAACTTTCAGGGTTTTTTACTAACTTTAGTTAATATCGCTCCTGTTTTTAGATAGCCGCCGATTGGTCTGCGTTGCCTCTGAAAGTCCTAGACCTCTAATTAGACTCCTCTAATTAGTTCATTAAATTACATTAACTTAATGATTTAGGATCTAGTTATATGCATGCAAATACAAAAGCATAAAAGAAAAGATAAGACGAAAACATCCTTACATTGGGATTTTTCGGTTAATAAGGGCACAATAAGAACTTCTTCTTATTGTTCTTGAGCATGTAATTAGTGGATGATCCTCCATAAAACAACCTCCAAAGTAGAAGGTCTCCTTCTTGTTGCACCCAAGATTAAACCCACATAATCTTAGCTTATTATTAACTAGATAATAAGTAAGAATTAATACTACTAATATTATTGTATTACTACACTAGTAATATGACATGAATATTAGTTTGCATGTGAGTTTAGAGAGATGTTGAAGGTTTTAGAAAGAAGAAGAAAATAAACATAAGAATGAAGTGTTTGAAAATGAACAACAATTGTTCTATTTATAGGCCTTTTGGCCGGCACCCATGAGCTACAAATGAGCTCTATTTTGCTTATTTTATTCACATGCATAATGGTAATGTATGAGATTGTATAATGATAATGATCATGTGTCATATATGTCATAATCATATGGTGGAGTGTGGAATTAGTAGAGAACAATCATCATTGATCTCCACTAGAGAAAATCCGGCCTCCACATGTGTTATGTGGTCCATTTAGATTTTTGATATTTGTCCCACAAATACTTATAATCATATGTTTAATTATCTTCTATAATTAAGTGTTAATTTGATCATATAACAATTATATGACACAAATTAATAAACAATATGTACTTAACTTTTAAGTGATATTTTACCATTATATCAATATATAATGGATCCCACAATGCCCAGTTAATTTATTTTACAACTCCTTGTAAATATAATTAACTAATTACCTCTACCTCAAAATATATGCATTACCTTAACTAATTTAATGAATTAACAATTAATCACTAAATTAAATCTTATTTAATCGTATTAAAATAAGACGTAAAATTTATTCAGTCAGTTATCGTATAATTGACTAATAAACATAAGTGGAATGAGTTCCTAACTCAATTTCCAATAAACAACTCTCGTAACTAAACGTACATATCAAATATATGTAATGCTCTAATTAAACTGTATCGTATACAAATAATTAGTATTCTATTTGGGTGTCATCCTATAGGTGTGACCTAAAGGGATCAGTTGATCACCGCCGTCATACGACAATAACGTCAAACTCTAGTCAGCTGAGCGTTACCGATTTACGTTAATCAACTGACGTGGAGTATCAAAATTTACTAATCATGCCACGTATATTCCAAATGAGATTTATTATATAAATGCACTATTGTGGAGGACACTTACTCCAACAATCTCCCACTTGTCCGATACAAGTTGTGCATGTAGCAACACTATTGCGGAGGACTCCTACTCCAACAATATCTCCCACTTGTCTCGACAAGTTGTGTGCTACTGATTCTCTTGTCTCTTTTGTGTCACATCCTCCCACTCATCGCAAGGTGTCTTACAGGTCGCACTTGCGATTGAAAATTATAAATAGAGGGGTTTTCTTGATCTGGGAGAGTAAATGTCTGACCAGAAAATCTACCAGAGATCTCTTCCGAGCGTGGCTACGCATTTCCAATTACTACTCCTCGAGTGGCCCGAAGATGTTAATACCCAACGTGGGTGGACAATTTCTGTTGACCCATCTTAAACTGTATAATGAAGATCACGAAGACCTAGAAGATGCCCATCAACCTCCTTTCACGGCACGGCCTAGGACAAAAACCAAAGTCAATCGGATACTACACCGACTCAGGTAAATGGTCGCTAGTCTAAATAATCGACTCATAGGAATAAAATATAAATCCCCGCCACGACCAGGATTCAACAATTTTGATAAGGGACTCTATTATGGTCACTGCTCGACAGAGTGTCTCAACAGTCTGTCTATGTAAACGACCAGTAATCTCCATGACCCCATGGTGCTGAACCAACCATCGATTGACTTAAAATCTAGTCACTTAGCAACGTCACTTCAAATGACTGACTAGGGACAAAACACTAAGTTCATCATGTTCACTTGAATTGGGTTCAACCTTTCTTTCAACCAATTCGGATAAACAAAGTATTTTAATTTAGTCAAACTAGATAAAGAAGTTTTAATGGAACTCTAACAATGAATGCAATTATCAAATATCTGGAAAAATTGATACGCTATCAATAATTTTATATCTGATATTATCCAGCAATTCAGGTACATATTTCAATCCCCATTGAAATGACATGACTATCATGTTCAGCCTGCAAAAGGTATGGCTAATGGATTAGCAATACTTGCATCTTTCCCTTTGTGCACGTAATCTCATATTACATAAAACTTTCTGAGTACGTGTGTGAGTTTGAATCTAGACTTAGGACTCTTGGCTTAAAGGTAGCTCCCACTGTTTTACCAGTATCATGGGATAGGATATACAACTATAGGAACTACTTCTAGTCCCTCCAATACTGTCGAATCCAAGCTACTTTCATATGAATCATCATATGATGCATTGTACTCCATTTCCGTCATGAAATCCACAATGACAAACTGCCTGGAGCACTTCCATCGGATACAGGACATTTATTTGGAAATGTCACTCCTACTTGGAACCTTTCCACTAGTCCTTTATGCTTGGTACTTTTCCAACAGATAAATCTTCTATAAAACACAGCCAGTTCGTGATTTCAAATCACTTTAATCAGTTTGGAAACTGAAGTCTGTGTAACCCCTTACACACAACTCACTGTAAACTCCAAACACATGGAACATATCTTTATTCCTTCGCAAGTACTTAAGGATGTTCTTTATGACTATCAAATGACTCTCACTTAGATTTTATTGCAAATGATTCGTCATGCTCAAAGCAGGCGAAATGTCGGATTGAGTATACATCACAGCGTATATGATTGATCCCGCAGTGATAGCAAAAGGAATGAATTATCATGTGTTCAAATTTCTTGAACTAGTCAAAGATCTTATCAATATAAGAATTTTGATTTAATGCTAATATCCTTTTAGATTTATCTCCATAAATCCAGATATCTAAAAGATGTATTTTACTTCTCCAAAATCTTCCATCATCTAAAATGATCAATATGTCTCCAGATATAAGATTGATGAAAACCACATTACTCCAACTAAACTTCATGTATAAACATAATTCCTCGAGATATCGAGAAATATTTAATGACATGATTGACTCACTAATTCCAACTCTTTATTGCTTACTTAAGACATCCTCTTAAGTTTGAAAATTAACTTAGGATAATTAGGATCTACGAACCCACAGGTGAATATAAAATATACTACCTCTTCTAGATTCGTATTCAAGAAGGTGGTTCTTGAGATCCAATTGACATCATACTATTATGATATGCTTTAATCGCTAAGTGTTATCGAATGGATCAAAGCATTATAATTGGTGTAAACTCTTTGCTTACCAATTTATCTTTGAAGACATTTTAATGTTCATCCATGCAGATTTCAATCTTAAAAATCAATTTACACTAAAGAGGTCGTCCTTCTTCAAGTAAAATTTACTAGGTCACATTCATGACCATCGTGCATGGAGTCCCTTATGAATCGCATGACTCTAAGCCATAGCATGAAGTTGGGACTAGAAACAGTCTCTTATAATTCACAGGTGAGTCACTTTCTAAAAGTAATACGAACTCCTCACACTAACAAATAGTGAAAACTTTCCACCTGATCTCCTACGTTCCAAACAAACAACTACTAAACAAGCAATGAGGAAACCTTTTCCCGACCATATGCTCAGTTTGTGGCTCTTGAAACATTTTCTCCCACTCTGACTTATCAGGAAATAATCGTATTTTTATTGAAAGACAATATCACGAGCCACAAACGCTTTTTTCTCGTGATCATTGTAGGATTATTGAGCACTTGTTTCATTCGGATAACTTACAATTTAGGTACGCTACCCATCCATATCGTATATGGAATAAAATCAGACTGTTTTAAATGTGCTTTAATATGGTGGGATAAGAAATAGAAGACAGAATAATAAAAGCCCAAGGTTAGTCAAGTGGCTCAGTGTGACTTCACAAAGACAAAACCATATCGTATAAGGTTCTGTTTCTCTATTCAACAACACCTTATCTCATAATGTGTGTTAGAGAAGTTAACTCGTGAAACTATTTCACAATTCTTTTGGTGAAAATAAAAGTCAATACTTAGATATTTCTTGTTACGATTTGGTCGTAAATCCTCTATCTAATACTCTTGGTGGTTAACTATTTCACATTGAAGCTCTTTGAACTTTTCAAAGATCTCTCATAGCACCTCATTAAGTAGAATCAAATACAACATCTACTTAAATCGTCGATAAATAAAGTGAAGTAGTCATAACCATCTTTGGTTCTGATTATTATTCACTACAAGAAAACAGCGTTCAGGCGACCGATGTTACCGACTGATTTCACTCAGCAAAATGAATTTGGCGACTAAAAACAGTCGCCAAGGCCCAGTCGCAGGCCTTAGTCACCAAATAAAATTGGTCATTGTCTTACCAAAAATCCGCGGGATCAAGTATCATCTTCCCGTCCGAGGTGAACTGGATCTCCGATGCCTGATCAGAGGACTCATCGTCATTGGTCGATTCCTCTACCACCAAACCCTGATCAATAACCTCGATGTCCTCCTTGTCGACTGAAGAAGTACTATGGCGTCTATTTGAACCGCCGTTACGTTGTCTACCTCGACCTCCCGTCATCTACAATTACACAAATATAATTGTTAGAAACTGTTAATAACATAAAAAAAACATCAAATAAAAACATAAACCCGTCAACTAATTCATTATCACTATCACCATAAACTGTTAATAACATAAAAAAAAACATAAACATAAACTGTTAATAACATAAAAAAAACATCAAATAACATAAAAAACTTAATTAAAATATATACATATATATATATATATACATATAGAGATAGGTTCTTGTGAGTCCACACTTTGTTTTGAGTCCATGAGTCCTCATCCTAGCCATTGGATGAGGGAGATGGATGGATGAGATTGTAGAGACAAAAACACACTTAACACTAATCATTTACCTATGCACTAATTAATTAACTTTCTCTCTCTAGGCTTTAGTTAATCACTTTTGAGCACTTTTAAATTTCTGAGATTTGTGAGTGTAACTTCAGCCCATATTTGTGTAACTTCAAACTAAAATGTGATTTCGACTATATAAATTTGAATTTATGAAACTTCAAGACAAGTTTATGTGATTTTAGACTTTTTATGAGTGTAACTTCAGTAATTACGAGTGTCACTTCAACCATTATTTATGTAACTTCAAACTAAAATGTGATTTCGACTACATAAATTTGAATTTATGAAACTTCAAAACAAGTTTATGTGATTTTAGACTTTTTATGAGTGTAACTTCAGTCATTACGAGTGTCACTTCAACCATTATTTATGTAACTTCAAACTAAAATGTGATTTCGACTACATAAATTTGAATTTATGAAAATTCAAGACAAGTTTATGTGATTTTAGCCTTTTTATGAGTGTAACTTCAGTCACTACGAGTGTAACTTCAACCATTATTTGTGTAACTTCAAGCTAAAATGTGATTTCGACTAAATAAATTTGAATTTATGTAACTTTAAGAAAATTTTATGTGATTTTAGCCTTTTCTGATTGTAACTTCAACCATTATTTGTGTAACTTCAAGCTAAAATGTGATTTCGACGGTACAAATTGGAATTTTTGTAACTTAAGACAATTTATATGATTTGAACCTTTTTATGAGTGTAACTCCAGTCTTTACAAGTGTAACTTCAAACCGTATTTATGTAACTTTAATTTTAAGACATAAGTATGTAACTTTAAGACATGTTTAGGTAACTTTAGTCATTTGAAAATTTTAATTTAAGTTGATTTAACGTTAAGGCATATTTTGGTAACTTTAGTCCTTACTAATATAACTTTATTTCTTAATTGTACAACTTCAAGCATAACTTCAGTCTCTTAATAGTATAACTTCAATATCTTAATAGTGTAACTTCAGTAACTAAAAGTGTAACTTCAGTCCTTAAAAGTGTAACTTCAATTTTTAATAATGAAATTTTAAGACATGTTATCTTTAGTCATTAAGAGTGTAACTTCAGTCCAAAATAGTGTAACTTCAGTACAAAATAGTGTAACTTCAGTCCAAATACACCATCAATCATACGAAAATCAAAACATAATTGTGTAACTTAAGCAAAATCATACTGTGTAACTATAAACATATAAAAAATAAATTTGAAATCAAATCATACTAAAATCATACCATCTATCATACTAAAATCATACAAAATCTAAAATAAATAAATATAAACATAACAAATTTGGAAAAAAAAACATAAAACATATAAAAAAATGTGTAACTTCAGCAAAAAAACTGTGTAACTTTAATCATTATATGAGTAACTTCAGTTACTAAAAGTGTAACTTCAGTCATTATATGTGAAACTTCAGTGAAACAACACCACTAACCACAAAAAAAAAACTGGTGGTTTTTTTAGATCTGAAAAATAATAAACATAAAAAACTTGAAAAATAATAATGAGATCTAAAAAATAAAAACATAAAAAGTTTAGTTTTTAATAATGTAACTTTATTATTAAAAAGTGTAACTTTAAGGCTAAATAGTGTCACTTCAAGGCTTAATAGTGTCACTTCAAGGCTTAATAATGTCACTTCAAGGCTTAATTGTGTTACTTCAAGCCTTAATTGTGTAACTTCAAGCCTTAATTGTGTAACTTCAAGCCTTAAAAGTGTAACATTAAGACTTAAAAGTGTAACTTCAAGCCTTAAAAGCGTAACTTCAGTCTTTAATTGTGTAACTTCAGTCTTTAATTGTGTAACTCAAAAAAATCAGATCTAAACATAAAAAACTATTAGAAATAACAAAATTAAAAAACAACCAAAAAAATAAATATAGAAAGAAAATCTGAAAATTTAAAATAAAAATAAAAACATAAAAAAAAGGAGAAAGACACCCAAAAAGGAGAAAGACACACGGCTCCCAACCCTACCACCACCAAACCACCGCCCTCCACAGCCCCCAAACCACCTCCACCATGCACCAACAACCAGTTGGGGAGGAGGACAGATCGACGGGGAAAAGGGAGCGGCAGTGTAGTGGTGAGAGAAGAGGGAAAAAGATCGACGGGTATTAGTGGGTTTGATTAGTGAGGATGTGAGAGAAGCCTGTATTAGTGGGTTTGATTAGTGAGGATGTGAGAGAAAAAGATGAGGGAAGGGTATAAGCAGGCCCTGCAAATGATTACACAGATGAGAACCACAACCAGTATCTAGTACCCAAGTTTCGAAACTTGCATGGTTAATCTCAATCATATGAATAAAAGATGACGTACCAACAGGAGTGACGCGGCCTGATTTTACGTCTTCAGCATACACGGGACAGTTCCGCCTCCAATGCCCAGTCTTGTGGCAATGGTGGCACTCCATGTTTTCCTTGCTCTTTGGCTTGCCTTGTGAGCTACCGCTAGTCTCACCAGGCCCACTCTTGACCTTTCCTGGCTTTTTGAACTTCGGCTTCCCTACAGCTAGGTCAGCCTGAGCCTTGCCCTTACCTTTACCCTTGTTGCTAATCATGAGAACGTCCTGCTTCGAGCTCCCACTCAATTTCAGATCACTCTCGGTCTGTACGAGAAGTGAGTGGAGCTGATGAAGACTTTTCTTCATATCATTCATATAGTAATTTGCCTTGAAAAGGGCAAAACCATCATGAAGTGAATGAAGCACTCGATCAATAATGATCTTCTCATCGATTTTGCAACCAAGAGCCTCCAGCTTCTCGACATTCTCGATCATAGCTAGAATGTGTGGGCTAACCGCTTGGCCCTTCTGGAGTTTCGCCTCAAAGAAGCGACATGTATTCTCATAGCTAACGATTCATGTTGTCCATAAAGATCTTAAGCCAGGATTCACGTCCGAGCGTGGCACTTGGCATTGGGTCGTCTGTAATTCCAGCCATTTGTTATTTAGCAGTTATATCTGTATATAACGGATTCAAGAAACTCTGAAAAGAAGAAAAAATATGATAAGAGTTCATCGTTTTAAAATTAGTGAGGAGGAGGACAGATCGACGGGTTTGGATTGCACGATGATTCCAACTCCGAGAAGCCTGCATAAGTCCATAGATGGAACGCTTATGCTTGCATACCTTCTTAGGATTTTTAGGATCAATGAAACCTTCGGGTTGTACCATGTACAACTCCTCCTCCAAATAACCGTTTAAGAAGGCGGTTTTCACATCCATTTGCCAAATTTCAAAGTCATGAAAAGCGGCAATCGCTAAGATTATCCGAATGGAACGCAGCATAACTACGGGTGCAAAAATTCATCATAGTGCAATCCTTGCACTTGAGTGAAACCCTTTGCCACTAGTCGTGCCTTGTATGTATCTGGTTGTCCTTCTACAAAATGCTTTATTTTATAAAGCCATTTGCACTGAAGAGGCCGAACCTTATCAGGTAAGTCAACCAGATCCCATACGTTATTCTCATACATAGAGTCCATCTCGGATTGCGTGGCTTCAAGCCATAGCTTAGAGTCGGAACAGGTCATGGCACCTTTATAGGTAGCGGGTTCGTTACTCTCTAGGAGTACAACGTCATCTCTCTCATTCTCCTCGACCATACCAATGTATCTGTCTGGAGGAATAGAGTGTCTACCCGACCTCCTAGGTTCCAAA